>VYZT01053683.1:84749-146249 GCA_013400735.1 Pomatostomus ruficeps
TGGCCGGGCGGCGGCACACGGAGAGGGAGAGGCAGGTCCCCGCTGGCACCGGGCATGAGCGGCGCGCCGGGGGCCTAAGGGAGCTCGGGAGGAGCCGGGCGGGCAGCGGAGATGGGCAACCAGCCGGGCAGAGCGGAGGAGCACGAGCAAGGTGTGTGCGAGCGGCGGGGGGGGGGCGGCAGCCGCGGGGATGGCGTTTTGTTCTCGGGGCTGAGCCCGGCGCCCGCTGAGCCGGCACAGGGCTGTTGTCACAGCCAGTGCTGGTGGCTCCCAGCCTGCTGGGGACACACTGCTGCTGTTTGCCTTGTAAACGCGTTTGATTGCCGTTCCGTACCTGAGATCACAGCACCGTCCTTAGGGAAGCTTTTCTGAAAGGAATCCTTTGGAACAGAACGCCTGCAAGGGAGGGACCCTGCTCGCTGACAGATTTTTTTTGCATAGTCTGCATGATGCAGCTAAAAAGTTCCAAAGCCGACGTAGTGATGTGCATAGAACTTGTCAGGATCTGCAGCTTGGCTGGGTTAGCCTTCACCATTGTTCGTGGCCTGAGGCCTGAAATTTTCCAGGCCTTAGAATTTAAAATGATGCCTTTGTGGAAGGTCTCCCACCATTGTCCTTTCAGAAGTGTAGTGCTCTGCATGTTAATCAGGAGCAGATTTCATAGAAAGCTGAGAGCTGGTATCAGGTAGATCGCATTCCCCGTGTGCCAAATGTCTGCACCGTACACCAGCACGGCTGCTAATTTGTTCCTGATGCCGTAGTGCTGCTCTGGTTGCCTTCTGATGTATTTTGCTTGTTTCTCAGATTCTTAATGAGGGGGGAAACCCCGTAGGTCCACTGATTTCTGCTGCTTATTTCTTAGTTTCTTTCCGAATTTAGAACCCTCTAACACACATAAAACCGCAATCAGTTGTATTTCCTGGCACTCTGTTTCTTGCTGTTGCCATGGGAATTTCATTCACAAAATCCCATTAAAGTTGTTATTGCTTGATCAGGGGTTTCTATGACTTCGGGTAGATACGTAGGTATTGTTTTCAGAGTAAATACAAATGTACCCGATCTCTGGTATTGTTAGCCAGGGCTGCAGCGCTGCTCGGGGATCTCTCACAATGAATCTGCCAGCGAGTGCTGGACCAGCAGCGAGGTGTAGTGAGAACTCTCTAGCACTGTGTTAATCACCGGGCTAATGAAGAACACAAAAGCTGCCAGCATCCAGTCACCAGAAGAAATGCTGCCCTAAGGGAAAGTTAAACTTCGGGCTGGGAAGTATGGCTGCCTGCGTCCCCAGCCCCGAAATCTGCGGGCCACTGCCAGCTAGCGAAGTTTTGCTGGAGCTGGCTGTGTTACTGTCATTTAGGAGGGGTAGGACTGATAATAAACCAAGGGAGAGCTGGTTCATGGCCCCGGGAGATACGCTGCTAACTTCTGGTCAGTTGGAACAAACAGACTCTGATTTTGCAGGGCCATTCAAACAGCTTATTGCTATTAGCAGAGATGATAAATGAGTGTGCAGACCCCTGTTGGTTTAAAAAATCTCTTTCATCCTTTGTTTTGTCATGATTTATTTTTGTATTGAAGGGGAAAGAGTTATACTTCTGTTGCACCTAAGCAGTTTTTAAACTGTTTTCAGTTTTTGAGTGTAGGCTGTACTAAGTCTTGTTTTAACGTCCTCACTGTTCGTAAGGTACAAGTAGGACTGAAAACCAGTCTATTGTATTGAACTGTATGTTCAAACCTCTAATGTTTAACCATGAAAAAGAGTCAGGAACATTCCTGCTGACAAAAAAAAAAAGTTCTGACAACATATTCCTTATTGTGTGTGAGAGCTCTGACTTTGGAACTCAGAGTTTGTGTTGGTTTTTGACAGCTCAGATGCAAAAACCTGCTTCTCACATTAGAATGTGATACATCATAGTATCTCTGAGTTTTGTTTCTGCTTGAGTGAACTTAATTCAGATCTCATTCAGGAACACCAACATCTTGAATAACTGTGGTACTCTTCAGCTTGTGTTTCAGAATAACCAGGATAAACCCCCAGATATAGGTTGCTTTATTGATCTAGCTCATGAGCCAGCCTTAGCAACAGACAACCAAATTGACCTGTTTGCCTGAGCACGACATTCAGGGTCATCTTGTTTATTTATCTTTTTAGGAAACTTTATCTTATGGCCCATCTCTAAGTCGTTCACCCCAAACTTACCATTTTGGGGTACTGGGGACAGCTTTGTTCTTCCTCTTGGTGTCAGGGGCCCTGAAGTCTTTAAAAATCCTATCCTTTTATGATCCAGGTTATAATTTCAAGTAAAATACTTATTTTCACGTATTTATGAGAGTATTACGTACTTTAATAGGTTTTCCTGTTAATTCAGTTATTAAGTGTAAGTTCTGGATGGGCTGGTCAGTGCTGTCCAGGAACAGGAAGGGAATTATTGCCTCCAAGCTAAGCAGTTGAAAGTTAACACATTAATACAGGAGAATCAAAGAAATGGGACTGGCTGAGCAAGGACTGTGGAGAGGGGAAGAGAGAGGAGAGAAATCCACTGCTGGTGTCTGATGGGAATGTTTTGAACAGAAGACAAGACTCTGGAATAGCCCAGTATCATCTCAAATTAATCCCCATCTTCCTAAGAGTGTAAGAGTGTCTAACAAGGATTTGAGAGGATTGCTTGTAATAACATTAGATTCTATAAGCTTTTCCTAGCTTCTCATTTCAAACTTACTTTAAACAGCTTTGACATTCATTTGTGAGAACGTCGGAGTGTGCGACCCAAGTTTGCATCACTCGTTTGCCAAAACTCTGCTCCTTGCAAGTGGTTGGTGTTCCTGCTATACCCCAGTGCTCTGAATATTCATATTTTTAAAACCAGGGGAGGTTTTAGAATGGAAACACCTATAAAGCAGTACAGAAAATTATGTGAAACAGGAGTGAATATTGCAGCAGTTTGTCAGCAGAGTTAGTTTTCTGCTTTTGAAACTGGCTACCCAAGCTGAAGGAGACATTAGCGTATACACACAGAGGCCAGAGCACCTGTGGAAGAGCTGGAACATTTCCTGGGAGTTCTGTGAAGAACCCAGCGTTATCCAGTGCACGGTATTTATTGGGAGAAAGCCTTTCAAAGATAGTTTGCCTTGGAAACAGGGAGGCCTCCTGTTATTTCTGAACAGGAGCACTGACGTTCTTTGACACTGGTTGACACGGTGATGGGGGGGTTGTTTATCCTCTAAACATCTGCAGGTGATGGATGATGAATAGCTTTGGGAAGAGGTGGGAAAAAATGACTCAATACCCAGAAAAACTTTCGTGAAAGAATCGCTTGAATGGGAAATGTTAACTTCTCTTGTTGGAACAAGGTGACGGGTGGGGTTATCCAAGGGTTAGGCTTTTTTTGGGATTGTGTTTATTTGTAAAACATGCTTACATGGCTTGGATGAGAATATCGAGTGTCAGTGCATGCACTGAGGCAATATTGATCTGTTTTCTTATGTCTGTTTTGTCCTGGCCCAGGGGTGGCTTCATTTAAGGTTTGAGGAAGGGATTTTTCAGTGTAAAACAGGAGACTTTGAAGAGAAATGGTATCGTAGAAATACATGTTCTTGTCATTTCTGTTCTGGGTTTTCAGGCTGTGCAGTCAGATCTTTTCTAGGCGCTCTCTTTAGTCTCCCTCATCTGCCTCTCCCTTTCTCCCGAACACGGGAGCCGTTCATTTTAACTCTGTTGTGTGTCAGAGCACCATTTCTGCCAAGCAAGAGCTCGAGAGACCAGATGAGTTTAATGATGGTGTGGGGGGAAGGGAGGGAGGAGAGAGGGGCCAGCAAAGCTAATGAATCACACAACAGCTTTCATGGAAATACCGACAGCAAGTCATGTCCTCTTGCAGCTCGGGCAGCGAGCCATAGACCTTTTGTTCCCAGTGGAGCCAACAAACCACAATTTGCTCTCCACTGGATAGTTTAATTCCTTAGTCACCTCTTCCTCCCACAAGTCATTCTTGCATGGGGGGTTTACAGATGCTCTCATTTTTCAGAGCAGTAAAGTGCTGCTGATTAAACTGGTATTGAAGAAGTTTATTTTTCCCTAGAGGGTAATTTTTACTTGACTTAAGCTTTTCTTCCAAGGCCAGTTAGGGCCAGCTCTGTTGATTGGTCTGGTGAGGTGACTTGACAGGGCTGATATGATTAAATAATTTCAGAAGGACTGACAAACACATCAGTCAGTGGCAGTGTCTCCTCTGCTCCCAGGCCAGTGAAACGGGAACAGCCAGAGACTGTCACCGTTTGGACTGGCCTCTTAGAAGAATTTAGTCATGAGTGTGAGTAACTCACCTCTGGAATTATCTGAGGCAGTGCTAAGCGATCATCTGAGGTCCCCTGATTCCAAGCTGAAAGGTTAATGAATGCTAAATTAAGGGAAGAGATCCTCAATAAGTTCTCTGCACTACGGAATCTTCCCAACAGTTTTCTGTGTTGGGTGGGAGTGCTTTCTCCATGGGCAGGACGACAGCTTTTACAAGAACAACTTCTAGGGCATGGCAGGCAGCAGGATGTGGTTTGTGCATTTTGTCTTGTGTGAGATTAATTTCCATCAGCAAAACAAAGCCATTTTTGGATGAAGGCAGGGAGATTCTGGGAATCTTGCTGAATGAGCTGGTCAGCAAGAACTCATCCTGTGCGTCCAGAGCTCTGGACTGTGCTTATCCCCCAGTGCTGGTGGTGTTTGAGGATCTACCAGTGGTAGATCTAACATGATAGCAAATGCAAAAGCTAATTTTCTTGATGATTGTTTCATTAGTTTAGTTAATGTGCTTGACAGCTGCAGAGTGACAAGGAAACACTCAGGGGATGGTTGTGATTGTGTTGGTTCTGACACAGTATTAAATGACTTGGAAGAGGGTAAAAGGAGAAGGGAATAGTGCTGGCCTTGGAGAAAAAGAGAAGCTCGCTTCTTTTTGTTTGGGTTATATTTGGCTCCTCAAGATCTTACAGTTGTAGAGCTGGCCAAAGAAATTTGAGCAAGTGTTGCCCCTTGGTCTTCCCACTGAGACCTGCCAGAGCCCTGGAGGTACTGAGGAGTTCATTTGGAAGCAGTCCTGTGTTCTGGACCTTCTACCAGTATTTCAGCAAAGCAATCTATCTTATTTTTCCCTCTTTTCAATTCCTCCCCAATTTTACTAATTTACTCTTCATAAAATCTGATTTCCACGGGGACTGTAGCTTTCAGAACAACATGAGATTGTAAAACTGAGGCAGAGTACTTCTCTGATTTCATTTGTACTGCATTGCTTGAGGAGAACTTAATTTGATTTTTCTGTGATTCTCACTGACTGACACTAGATTGACAAATATTTGGTGTTTTCATTATTTTCTGATGCTTTGCCATTCTGTATCTCCAAGCAATTTGAGCATGATGATTGAAGATGATCTGAAACAGAGATCCCTGATGATGGTAATAGACACTGTTATATTTTCCATGCATAACTTATTTCTTCCTGTAATCCAAAGTAGGCATGTGTTCCCAGCTCTCTTTGGAATGTTCCGTCTATTATGTTTCATGAGATGTTTTTCCACCAGCATCAATAGATATGGATTGCATGTTCTGAGGCAGAGCACTCTGTCCTTGTGTGCTGTGTGATCATCAGTGGGTTCTCTCAGGCTGTAAATTACATCAGAGCTGCAGCTTCCTGCCCTTTTCATCAGGCTCTGTAGCACACAGCTAACAAGCTCTGCATTTTTATCAACAGCAACATTTACATTTGAAGCTCTTACAGGCAGATTTGATATTCATCACTGGGAAAATGCACTCTTGGGAAAGGACAGGGCTGACACGAGCGTGCAGAGTTCAGTTCTGAGCATGTGCAGGGGATGGGGTAGCTGAGGCAGGGATGTATATTTTCCATTTGTTACCACCTCTGTGGGTTTTGTATCTTGGTTGGAATTTATTCAGTTGCTTAGGAAAACTATTAGGAGCAAAGCAAATGTGTCCATGTCCCATGAGCAGAGTTATGTTCCTCTCACATTCCTGTCCTGATGGATGCTTTGGTGCTAAGCGTTAAAAACCATTGCTACTCAGGCAAGTAAGGATTTTACCAGCAGCTTCAGTGAAATCATATTTATTAATGTATGGAATGAAAATGGCTTTAGGGGAGGGGTGCACTTAATCCTTTGACGCATTTTACTTACGTTGGATGACTTTTCTTTCTTCCCCAACTGAATTAAGAAATCCCATCCTGTACTAAGGATAGAAAGCTGTTTTAATTAGCCTGAACAACGTAGAATGCAAAGGTGGCTTCTTGCCTGCACCTGGAGGATATTATTTTGTATTTTTCACACCCTAAAGGTCTTCTGCATTTTGTCATTGCAGCATTTCTACTGAAGATGTAGAAATCCTTGTGATACCAGTAATTATGCTCATATAATCACTTTTATAGAGGTTGTTTCCACAAGGGTGTGGATAATGATAAATTTTTGGCAGGAACTGAGTTCTCTGCAATACGGGAAAGACCATCAAAAATATAACTGAATGCTTACTCTCATAGACAGAAATGGTTATGATTCCTGAAATAGAGGTAATTCTGCGTGCTTCAGCAATAAGGTTCATTAGTCATAATTAACAGCTGGTGAGTGGGGATGAGACTGAGATTCCATGAGCAGGAGTCATTCCAGGGACTGGTATTCTCTGCTCGGAAAGCTCCTCCAGAGAGCCATAGCCCTGGTGTTGTCCGTCTGCAATAATGTGAAATAGTTGCTAAATTTTAGCCTGTAGAGAACATGTTGCATTTTACTTATTTAAGGCTGAATTGTCAAAATCTTGGGGTTTTTTAAGAAAAGAAAAAGTATAAAAAAATTCCATGAGCAAAGGGAAGAGGTTCAAAGTCTTGTTCCCCAGAGCATGTAGTGTCAGCAGGAATGCTGGGAGGGGATGAGGTGGTGGTGTCATGTCCATCCCAGCCTGGAAACTTTCCTTGAATGGAAAGAGTGTTCCAGAAAAGTGCTGCAATTCATTTAAACCTTCAAAGGCTTTTAAACCTTTGTCTGATGGAAGGCTGTGTGCTCAGGACAGCCTGTTTTCAGCTGACCCGGGGCAGTGTCCAGAAATATTTCAAGTTATATTGTACAGATATATTTCATTCAGGCCTCGTGAAGTCTGTAGCAGTAACTTTGCCTAACCCAAAGCCATGGGTCCTAGGATTACAATCCATCTTGCCACAAGCTGGGAGGCACAAAGCTCTGACAGTGTTTCTTCGGGCTTGTCCAGAGCAAAAGCTGATGAGGGATGAGGATGGAGGTGTCAGAAAGGAACAGCTCCTTTTCGAGGGGCTGGGGATACTTCCATAATCCTTATCTTCTAGATCTTGAGAAATGGTTTCATAAAACCTTGTTGAGTTTGAAGAATGGACTAATCATGTTAAAAATTACTCTCAGCCTCCTCCACACATAGTTTCTTTTGAGGCTGCTTGACTGTGGAAAATCTTCGACAGATCCTTTAATTAAAAGCTCTTTCTTTTTTTTTTTAACCAAGGAGTCAAAGCTCTTCCTGCTTTGAAGTGGGCAATGTTTTATAGATAAACATCTCATTATGTTATGAGCTTTCTCCTCTCCCCTTCTGTCTCATTTCTTTTCCTGATGTGTCTCATCCTGTGTTGATAGTTGTAATGATTTCAGCTCAGTTCCCAGTATTGGCTGTTCCAGCTCCCTTAGCGCTGTGCTGGGCTGAGCTAAAGCTCTGGATGAGCTGTGGAGGCTAAATCGGAGTCCTGTCCCCACCCCCTCACAGAAGCAGGCTGGAAATGACAATAAAAGTGGGTTTATTATGTGGTCATCACATTTCAGTAAACAAAAGGCAGTTGTAACACCAGTGCAATGCAAGCTGGTTATTAAGCATTCAGCAAACAATTTAAAAGGAAAATATCTGTAGCTTTAATTCTGCCCTTTTAGGGAAGGAGGAGGAACCTCCTTTCATGTTTCCACTTTTGATCCCTTTCCCCCCCAGTCTTTCTGGATTAGCAGGGTTTGGGAATTCATGAGGAAAGAAGTTATTTTGGCTGGGTCAGCGCTGGACTTTTGGCCGAGTGTGGGGCAGCATTCCTGGACTGATGGGTTGGGATCATGGATTCCTGACACAAAGAACTCCACAGCAGTGCTTGGAGAGGCATTTTCAGCTTCTTCTCCTCTGGTGACTGTGCTCACTCAGTGGGAAGGACAATGATTAGAG
Source organism: Pomatostomus ruficeps (assembly GCA_013400735.1). NCBI lineage: Eukaryota > Metazoa > Chordata > Aves > Passeriformes > Timaliidae > Pomatostomus > Pomatostomus ruficeps. Next base: position 92,959 of record VYZT01053683.1, read on the forward strand.
CAGGATCCACCTTTAACCAAGAAAGCAAAAGGAGATAAAGCCCCAAGCAGGTATCTCTGTCAGTTCTGTGATTCAGTCCATAGCCTGGCCTCCTGAACAGTTCAACAGGTTGAGTGAATTGCCCTTCTAATTGTGAAAATGTTGGAATTGAGCATTGCTCCTCTTGAAATCTATGTCTGGCTATCCTTTGTGCTCGTGGGGAGATGTCAGGTAGATTTTGATGGTTTGAGGGGTGATCCACAGCCCCTGACTTGTCTGCAAGGAGCAGGGTTCTCACTTTTCCTCCCAGTTGGATTCTCGGAGGAGGAAGTTTTAGGAAACTCCTTCATTAATTGAGCCACTGATCCCATTCAGTTGTGACAATCACTGAGCATGGAGGAACACATCTCCTTGCTGCTCTCTTGGTGATGGCCACTGTTAAGTGAGTTTGTGTGGTTAGAGTTGGTTAGTTTTGTTTGCTTTTTAATTTCCTGTACTTCTCGAAACACTCAACGCTGGTATTTTATCCATTATTACTGTATTTTCCAGAAATGGAAGTGCAGCTGTTTTATCACCCCTGTTAACCCAGCAATGGCTGAGTGAAGAACTTCTGGGCTGGATTAGCTGGGAAGCTGCTTTCTGAGCTGAGGAGAATGATCTCCTTGTCTGCAAGCTAGAATCAAGGAAAATCCAGGATTCTCACTCTAGCTCGTGGTCATTTATCTCAGGAATATTCCTAGTACAGCCATAGGGATTGACAAATTAATTCTCTGCTTTATCTCGGAGTAAATCCCTGCTTTTTCTGAGCAGTCATTCTGGGGGATCTGTTAATAACTCCAAGGATGTTCCCCACAGAAGCTGCTAAACACCTTGTGGACAGCAGAAGCCTCAGAACCAACAGGTAGGAAAGCAAAGGACACTCCAAGCTTACAAACCAAATCAAACAAAAAATCCCTCATTTCAGTGGAACAGCAGTGATTTGTCTCTCTTCACAGAAAAATTAATATTTATGCTTTTCTTTTTTTTTTTTTTTAACAGTTGTTGTCTAAAAAACCACCAGAATAGAGTTTGGCTTAAAATTCTTTTTGCTGTAGGTATGAAATGATTATACCTGATCCTGTCTTGTTTTTACAGGTGCGTAGGCAGGAAATGTTCCAGAACAAACAAAATCAGGAAGTGTCATAGTACAGAGAAATCCCAATAATTTTGGTGTGCTAATGTTCCAAGTATATAGAGTCAAGACCCCCTTAAAGAATATAAAAATTATGTTTTTTTTCATAATGAGATGTGATGGTCATGGAAATTATAAATTTGCATTAAAACCAGCAATTAGGGGTACTTAATCTTAAAAAGAGAAAATTCTCTATTTCTGTAACTTTCACCAGATTAATTTTGAGATAATGCTACATATTCAAAGTTTTAGTCACTCTTTCGTGGGGGGTAGACCAGGGGTGTAGCTTGTAGGTGCCTGAAGTTTTTGGCAGGCCCAGTGGTATTAACAGCTCCAAAAAAAGTTGTGTTGAGTTTACCGTAGGGATATTGCAGCAAGTGCAGGGTGTAGAGTTTCCCAGAACATTTGCTTTGGATGGCTCAGTGTTTGTCAGGCCAGGTTGCTGGGTACTCCAGAAATCCAGAGCAGCTCAGGGGTGGATTCCACCCCACTCGTGCTTGTTATTCCAGGGGGGTTTGTATCCCTCCTTTTCGGGGTGAACACAGCAACACCCTTGGGATTCTGCTGGTGCAGAGGTCTGGGAACAGTGGAGCCCCTTGGATGCTCCTTGACTCTTGAGCAGGTTGGAGAGGGAGGTTTGTGTTTGTGAGAGCAAAGACCGGGCATGCACAGAGCAGTTCTTGCCTCCTCTTGGCTTGGCCAATGCACTTTCCAGGTGTCTCTTGGGTCCTTAGATCTGGGAGGAAAAGTTCTCTCTCACGGTAGAGCCTGCACTGCTTTTGTACTTTTGGATTTAAAATTTTAGTCAAAACAGGGATAGCCAGGCTTGAGTGTTCATCTGAGACTTTAAAAACTTTCAGGAAACTCAAGTAAACAGCATCAGAAATGTTCAGAGGGACTCTTTTGTGTGGACACTGGCAAGCTTCTTGGGGTAAAGAGATTTTAACTACTCTTGCTGTTATTCAGAGAGGAATTGTATGTGAACAGGCCCATAAAGAGCAGAGAAAGTCAGCTGAAATTCACAATGAGACTTTGTGAACAGGGTTTTGATCAGATCTCGTCTCATTTACCTTCTGAATGCGACCTTGTTTCCACTGTAATAGAATTGAACTGTAACAAAGTGAACTTGAAATTCAGTTCTTGTTGTGGCTGTGCTAAGAGCTTGGAATCAGCAAATACTGAGTAGAGCTGATCATTTTCTATTTTCATTTTAACACTTTCCTGGAAGACTTAAATGTGATTTTCTGTGCAAGGACATGATGATAGTGTTATTGATCAGGTGAACCCAACAAGCTGAAAATAAAACTTGTGTGATCATTCTGTAATTGTGCAGCAGACATTTTCCTCTTCTAAAACCACTACGAAACTGACTGGGGCCTTTTGTGGATTCTGAGTAGTTGTTCAGATGCTAAAATTTGAACTAAATGGAGATGCTTCAACTATAAAGTCATCTCTACTCTTGGGTTACATTCCTGCCATGGGAGAGTCTCCTGTGGTGGCCTCCCTGGAAAATAATGTCCAATATGTACCAATAGTTCATCTGCAGATCTAAACCATTGACAAGTAGTTTTGTCATTACTTAGTCTTTAAGTTACCAAAAGTGCCTTTTCTTGTGTGCTTTTGGCACTCCAGATCTCCAGACTCATATTTCTAACTAAAAAAAAAAATCAGCCAACCTTTACCAAGCGTTCAGCTCAAATATCAGGGGTCTCCGTAGTCTTAAATTAGGAATTACTCAGCTCAAGATGCTTATTGCTGCTTTTTCTTTTGCTTTGCTAGTGTAGCCTTTTCAGTGCAGTCATCTGTTGTTCCCTAGTACTTTGTAATATAATTTTTATTTCTCTTTGGTCTCTTTTCCTCCATCTCAAATATCACTACCTGAGTTCTTTCCTTCATTCTCCACAGTGATTACATAGATCAAAATCTTTGCATTAAGCCTTTTAGCTCTTTCCTCCTCTTGCATATTGTGCCTGTTCCACAGACAATGCAATCAGGGAGGCCAGACAGTCCAACAGGCCATTAAAATGATTCAGAAAAAAAATTTAATGTTTTAATTACTCTTAGTCTGTGTTTGCTAAGTGAGTAAAAGGCCATATTTGAGCAGAAGCTTCTGTATATAATTAGTGCTGGATTATCAAAACCACATTTGTTGTTCTGGAGCCATCTCCTTGTCTTTTGTTAAAGCTAGGTGGAGTACCAGTGAACCTTCCCACGGAGCTGCTGACCTGTGAAGGTGTTGGCTGTGACTAACGCTCTGCAAACAGACTGATTAATTCCGAAGAACCACGACTGGCCAAGCCTTGGTTTGCTCTGTTTGCTGCTGCATGAAATCCAGGTAGCAGAAAGCATTGTCTTTCTGTAGGACAGCCCTGAAAGAGATGGATGAATGGTGTGCTCCTTGGAGTTTTTGGGGTTATCTGAAGGAGTATGCAGTGCTGGAAGAATGCTGACAGCGATCCCGTTCAGCTCTTTCCCTTTGTGTGCCAAGCAGATCAAGCCGTGATAGTTTGCCACAGCACAATAGTGTCATTCTTTATCCTGACTTTTGCCTGAGCCAGCGGTGGAGCAGAAGTTTCAGCCATTTCCCTCTCAAAGATGAAGTTCTAAACAGCTTAAGCAGTTTTGAAAATATCAGTAGGTGCTGGTTGGTGTCTCTTGCCACCTGCATCTCTGAAAATCCAGCCTTTTCCATCCAGTCCTGCTCTCGTTTCAACTCCCGAGTAGCTCTCAGGACTGATTCAGATCTTCCTCATGGCTTGGTTTAGTTGTGTGCATCCCTTCAGTATTTATTACCAAGCTGTCTTACCATTCCCAGAGGCTGAAGGATGGGGCATTGAGCAGTGTGGCAGAATGTGTTACAGGAGTTTTGTCTCTGTAGGTTTCGTATGAAGCAGCCCAGCAGTGCAGGTAAGGGCTGCTGCTATAGCTGCCCTACTTCTCAATGTTTGCTTTTCCTCATGCCAACGTGAACTGTGTCAGTGTGCTTCCTGTTAATTAGGATATCAAAGATCTCTGTTCAGCAAGGAACTTGTTTTTAACCGTTTCATTTGCTTTAAAGAAAGTTTTAAAAAGGCAGGAGAAAACAGGGCGTTTCAACGAAACAGATGTGTGCTGAAACCTTTTAATGAAAAAGTCCTTTAAAGGAGTCAAGTGCACAGCAATCCTTCCTCTGTGCTGTACAGTCACCATTTCCCAAAGGACCCTCACTGACTCTTAATCAGCTTCAGGATCAATCTCGGGATCAATGCTGGAACAGGGTGAAAGGGAGCTGCCAAGTCCCCTGGGCTTTCACTTAAGCTTTGAGGTCTTAGTGGCTTATCTGCTTTTGAAAAATGGATTTTAAACACCAAGTTAATTAGGTTCTTGAAAACTTTGCTCCGAGTTGACAAAAGTCAGAAAACGCGTCCAGGCTCCCTGTAACGTGCTGCTTTATCCTAGAGAGCCAACAGAGAGTGTGGTGACTCCAAGCTAATGCCATCTTTCATGATTTGTCTGTGACTGAATTCAGATCGATGCTGTCATGAATCCCATATTAATCCATTGTGTTAAATTGTTCATTGTGTAGCTGGAAGTCAGCTAAAGGGTGCTTGGGTACTGGAGGAATTCTGAATATAGCATGAAAAAGCTGCTGTTATCTGCGTTCTAACAGCAGTTTGTAAATTTGTGAAAGTCTGACTGTTCAGTTCAATGTCTGGGGGCACTTCAGGTGTCTTCAGACATCCCAGTTGCTCTGTCTGCCTCTGGAGCAAGGAACAAGACTCCCACAGGTGCTGCCAAATCTTTGAGTGCAGTGAAGGTGCTTTAAATGTACCTGAAGGTCATCTGAACTGGCACTAGACAGCTGTATTTTGGTGTTTCAAACCAGGTGGAATTAAGATACTCCTGTGACCCAGGTTCGTTTTGCTGAGAAACTGAAAGTGATGCCAGGACCGTACCCAGACAAGACCGAGGACAGGGGGGACCTGCCTGCCTTGCCTGGCTGTCACTGTGGGTTCCTGGTGCCGTTCTGGATCCTCAGCACATCCTGGCAAATCCTGAGAGCCGAGTCCAGGCTCTGCTGAAGTCACACCCAGAGGATGAGCTGAAAGCCAGGATTGATAAGAAGGACGTATTTCAGCTAAACCACAAGTGCTAGAGCACAGAAACATCGTGTGGGGTGGATTAATAATTTTTTTCATTATGCATGGGCTGGTAGTAGTGTTCCCTTTACTTAGCCATGGTGCTAAATGCTTCCAGCCCTCTTGATTTATACTGACCTTTGCCTCAAGGAACCCCTGCTCTGTCTGAGGCTCAGGAGTTCTGTTCAGGTGGTAAATTTTATTAAAACATCTTGGCATGTGGGAACAGAATTCCAGAATGACAGAAGAACCCCAATCCTCTGTTGCCAGGGAGGCTGTGAGTTAGCCCTTAATTTCTTGTTGCAGTCTCTTGTTTCACTGTCCTTTCTGGGGTGGATTTAGGGATGACAGACACGGGACAGTGAAATTGCTGATGTGTTGCAAGAGCGGGAGCTGGAATGAGAAGCTGTCACAGCCCTCGTGGAGCAGCAGATCATCACGAGAGGACAAACTTGTCTGCAGGCAACAGTTCGCCTCTCTGAAATGTATGACTGGAACATGGCAGAGTGCTATGAATAGCTTTCTTTGATTTCTCGATAGTTGCAATTCAAATAAGGTATCCATTGTTTAAAAACATCACCAGAGCTGCATCTGTCTCCGTGCTTTAGTCTTACATGACTGAAATGCTTTGTGCGGTGACTCGGTGATCAGCGCTTGAATTACATCCATGGGCTCTGCATGCAGGAGGCTTAGTGCCTACTAAAACTATGGAACAGTGAATTACTGACGTGGAATTTTGAATATGTTGAAGGAGAAAATGTGTTTTTATTGTTGTTTGCATAAGAGATGACAGGATTAAAACTGAGGAATAAGGTACTAAATGGAACATTCCCTGTTAGCTCCACAGTGGAACAGCAGAAGGCCATGGCATTAACCTTTGGGTTATTAATATGTTGATGGAGGGAAGGATTAAGGAAAGGGCAGGTTGTGGGACACAAATGGGACAAAGGCCAGAGGCAAATAATTTTGTATTGACTCCAGTTCTAAAAAATAGATTCAAGGCAGAAATTAGTACATTTTCAGAGGTGTTTATGTAGTCAAATGTTGTCACTTCCCAGGTGAGATTGTTCCTCTGCTCCGGGACTGGAGAAGCAGGTGTTTGAACTGTTAGTATAATTAAGGGTCAAGTAAAATAAATGTAAATTCAAGGCTGGTGCTTTGCTGCAGTGATGTGTGCAATCTCAGAGCACATGGATTGTAAAGGCAGATAAATGTATTGTATCTTCATTCCAAAATGCCACCTGTGTCCCCCTCTGACTGGTAAAATGTTTGCCTCCTACTCCCCCTTGCCCTGCTCTCACTGTAATTACAGTGGCTCTACTGCCTGAATGTCACTTCTGAACAACAGTCCTGTGTGTTTCACCGTGGAGGATTGGGAAATGTTTTCCTCCATTCCATAGTCAATTTTCTCCTGGTTATGGAAGTGCTGAGAGCTCAGATCAAAAATAGATCATGATATGGAAAAACTGAGGAGCAGTCCTGATCCTTCTGTGAGAAACACTGTAGTTGTGTTGAAAATGGGATTAAAATGTCGAAAGATCAACTCTAGGGGTCAACTTTGATCTCATTAAAGTGATACTTTGGCTTTTGACACCAGTGGGAAGTCAGGGAGTGCTCCGTGGCAGCCAGTGGTGCGTGGAAAGTTGCACAGCAGGGCACGAGCCATGGGCCTCTGGTCCTAATCCTGATTTCGTGTGACCTTGGGTGAGGTGTTTCATTTCTCTCTGCTTCCCTGTCCTGTAACCTAAACTTAATTATGTGTTTCAGAGGATGTGAGTTAAATAGCTGTTAATTTTAAAGCACTTGGGAATTTATAAGCTCTATCTTTTGTTACGCTTTAATGCCTCACACCTGAAAAGTAAGGCTGAAAATGGAGAAGTCCTTACCGTGCACCCAGGTGAGGAACATGGTGATGAGGTGACCTCCACTGAGGTTCAGGGTTGATTGTTTTTCCATTCCCTGCTCAAAACCAGCAGCCCTTGCCAGGCAGTGAAGTCCTATGTGATTCCAGCCACTTAAAGCAGCAGCAGAAATCAGGGTTATATTGGATTCAGCAGCCTGGGAGGCACGTGTCTGTCTGGAGTCTCCCCCAGACCATCACCACACTGGGGGCCAGTTAATCAGGTCACCAGGGCGACTTGCCCAGCCCTAAATGCAGTTCCTGCCTGTGGAGCCTCGGGCTGAGGGGTTGGCAGTCATTGGCAGCTGCCCCACTGCTCAATTCCAAGGTCATTCAGAGGGGGGCAGCCCATAAAATAGACTTTAAAACAGTGTTTGTACTTGATTTGGTATTTTGTGATCAACGTGTGCCCTTAGAACTGCTTTTTATCCGGCCTCCTTGTGACTTTTTAATATCGTGTGGTGCTTGTGGAGAGCGGAGTGAGGAAAATAAGTAAGTCTTTCTGCATCATGAAAGGAACAGTTTGGTTAATGGTTATTGATGGATAGCAAATGCTTTGTGATTTATGACAGAACAAGTCAGCAGAGCGTGGAGTCTTGCAAAACACATGAGGCACATTGAGTAAGCTCAAAGCCTGCCCTGTTTGGCAAACTGGTGGAGTACAGATAATCCCAGTTAAATATCATTAATTGTTATGTATATGTCTTCCATTGCTCAGGATCATGTTGCAGTTGTCATCTGGTGGTGATTAGAAACACGCTGGCATTGCTACAAGTGCTGCATATCTCCTAGGAAAAGGTGGTTTTCTTAGTGCCAAGCAATTTGTAGGAATGTGTAATTGCCTCATTATTTCTTGTAATGTAAAGAACACTGCCCAGTATTTATAGAATACTGCTTAGTCATGTACTGACCAGTTGACAGTCATGTTTGCACTGGTTTGGGCATTAACAAAGTTTTTCAGAGCACTTCCTTTGTCATAAAATTTTGTGTGAAGGGTAGAAAACCCTTTCAGATTGAATAAAAGCCCAGAACATACAGAAGCCTTTAAATCACCCCTTAGGCTGCATTCAAGAACATCTCTGACCATTTTTAATCCAGATTTTACATCTTAGAACTGTAATAGGGTTACAGCTTGTGTGAAAACAGCTTCTGTACACTGTCCTGCAGTGTCCTACACTTGTCCTACTCCATGGTCAAGATGTATCCAAGTGCTTTCCCACCTGGGCACCCGGGCTTCTCCTGTGCCTGAGCAGGAAGGGGCTGTGCCGAGTTGGGATTTCTCTGCTGAAAGTCACATCACGTCCTGGTACTTTCAGTTCTCCTCTTGTCCTGCATCTCCGAGTTTTGGCTGCATGAACACCACGAGCTTTGCTCATGTGCTGAGCTCACTTGGAATGTGGTTTGTGGGTGCCGGATCCTGGCAGTTGGGTTGGGAATGGGATGAGCCATGAGCCGGGAGCTCCGGCAGGAGGGAGAATTCCCATCTCCGCTTTGGTGGTGCTTTCCCCCGGAGATCCCGGAGCTGTGCTCTCCACTCCAGCTGTAGGTGACTGAACGAAGCTGCGTGGGCCTGGCTGTCCCTGTATCTCTCCCCAAAAACACAGGAGCCTTTGTGTCTGGCCTCGCCATGCCCCTTCCATGACAGAGGCTCTCTGTGCTCTGCTGCCAGCGCTGCGCCGGGCTCAGGGGGCTTTTCTTCAGCTGCTCTTTGTCTCAGGGTGTTTATTGTGCTGCTGGAGAGTGTGTGTGTTTGGGGGGCAGGAGGAGGGGCTCCTGTTTGTGTGGGCTTTATAAACCCAGTGCATTCTTCAAAAGAGATGCTGAGCAAACGGGGTGGTGTTAATGTTAACCCTTCCGTGCCCTGCGTCGCTGCGGGAGGAGGTGGCTATGGGAGGGTGATGAGGTTGCTCTGTAAGGCAGGGAGTCTGTTCTCCCTTGGCTCTTGATGTCCTTTGATTTTCTGTCAGTGCTGCACATGTGTGTCAGCAAAGAGCCTCCCGAATGTGGGGAGATGGAATTTGTTCTAGGATTTCCCCCCACAGTCCTCCTGGAACTTGTTTTTTTTGCAAACACTGGCTCAGTAGCCCTTTCTGTTTGCATAACTCGCTCTTGCATCCTGTTTATGTGGCTACATTGGACAACATCTCCTCATTGTGCCATATCCCCACACTTCATGGTCCTGTACTTTAGGGCTTTTCCTTTTGAATAAGGTCCTGAAAGCAGGGTTTTCTTAAATTCACAGTGTAGTCACTTGCAGTGGCATGTCGTATCTTCCCTTTGAACCAGCTTCTTTTCTTTAACCAGCTTGTTACGACTGCCGTGGTTCAGATGTCTCTTATTGTTCCTCCAGTGCCCGGGGTCCTGTATTTCAAGAGAGCTTTGAAAGATGAAAATCAGCAACTCATAAACTTTATTTCCCTTGTAATCACATAATGCTTTGCATTGTTGGTTGGTGGGGAAAAAGCCCAACCAACAACCAAATAGAACAGCATTAACTGTCTAACCTTCTGCTCTTCTTCCATAAGAGGATGGGAATTCATAACATGGAAAATCTCATCCATCTCTGCAAGAAGCTGCAGCAACACAATTGTCTTAGTGTTGGAAGTGCCAGAAGAATTCTATATTTCACTGAATCTGTGTTCAGCATAAATGTTTCAGTCCTTCTTTTATGATGGTCTGCCTCAATAGAGTATAATGCAAATAGTTTTATGTGTGATAAAAATGCATTTTTTTCAAAGACAGTATCTTTTCTTAAGCTATTGAACTTTTCCCTAGAAATTTTTAGGATTAGATCCAGCATTTCCCAAAGTAGCGTGAAGAACTTTACTTTCAAGTAATTAATATCCTTATATCTTTACATCAATATGATTAATTAGGGGTTGTAGTTCATGTATCGTGGTATTATATTCTTACACTGGGAAAAAGTTCACCAGGCTGTGTTCCTTTGCAGGGGGTGGGAAAGGAAGAAATGGAGAATAATACCAGCCTTTGAAACATGAATCCACACAGTCAGTCATGACTAAACCTATTCAAACACTCAGGTGTTTTTTTCCAGGACCGCTCTAGGCTCCAGCATTGTTGTTGTGAGACTTGTTTTCCTAATGCACTAACTCAAATTTACTTCATCTCTTGTTCCTGAAGGAACAGTTTCGGCTGCGAAGCGCACAGGGATCCCAGCACCCCGGGAATTGTCCTCGTCCGTGTCCAGGGAGAGAGCTGTGCTGCGTGGTCAAGCCAACACCAGGAAAACACAGCCCAGCCCCACCTCTTCTGGTGCACCAACTCCTACCAAACACGTGCGCCCCACCAGCAAGTCCAAGCAAGAGAATGAAACTGGTGACAAGGCTGTTCTGGAATCTCAGGTTAAAGAACTCCTGGCAGAAGCAAAGACGAAAGATTCGGAAATTACCAAACTCCGTTCTGAGCTGAAGAAATGCAAAGAGAAAGGGTCACTCAACGCTGAAGGGATGGGTGCTTCCAACCAAAATTTAGAAACAGTATCACCTGTTGACATAGATCCATTAATAAGGACCCTTCAGGAGAAAAACAGGACTTTCCAAAAAGAGCTTGCCAGCCTGGGAGAAGAAAACCGTGCTTTGAAAGAGAAATTGCTTTATCTGGAGAACTCTCCCCTCTCAGACACAACCACAAGCAGTGGAGGCGACAGCAGCCTCCCAACCCCAACCACCCAAGAGTCGAGTTTTGGAAGCCCCTCCAAGAACGTGTCGAGGGCTGAGGCGGAGGAGCACAGGCAGCACGTGAATGGGGCCACCCTGCGCAATTCCGGTTCTTCCAGCAGCGATGTCACCAAGGCCTCCCTGTCCCCCGACGCGTCCGACTTCGAGCACATCGCGGATGTACCTTCCAGGCCAGCGTCCGCCAGCAGCAACCACTTCAAAGGCTCCAAGTGCTCCACTGCAGGGAGTTCTCCAAACAACATCAGCGACCTCTCTGTTGCATCTCTCACGGAGAGGATACAAAAGATGGAGGAGAATCACCACAGCACAGCAGAAGAGCTGCAGGCCACTTTGCAGGAGCTGTCAGATCAGCAGCAAATGGTGCAGGAGCTGACAACAGAAAATGAGAAGCTGGTGGAAGAAAAAGCTCTCCTGGAGACTTCCTTCCGTCAGCACAGAGATAGAGCCGAGCAGCTGAGCCAGGAAAATGAGAAGCTCATGACTCTGCTCCAGGAGAGGTCCAAGAATGAAGCTCAGGAGGGGAAAGTCCTCGAGCTGGAACAGAAATGTGCAGAAGTTCTTGAAAAAGCACAATTTGAAAGAGAGAAATTGCTCAACATTCAGCAGCAGTTAACCGGCAGCCTGCGAACCTTAGAAAGGGAGCATCAGGATGCCCAGCAGGTGATAAAAAACCTGAGAGAAGAAAATGAGAAGCTGCTTAAACTTCTAGAAGTGGAGCAGCAGAGCAACAGCACAGTGACAAAAACTCTGGAGGACTGTAAAATTGCCTTGGAAGGTCTGAAAATCGAGAACGGCTCTCTCAAAACTCAGCTGGAGAACGAGAAACAAAAGGCTGCAGAAATCAACGTGATGGGCTGCACCTCTGACAACTCTGAGGTGCAGGACATGCTCAAAGTAGCCCACGCAGAAAAGGCTCAGTTGGAAGCCTCTTGCACCGAGCTGAAACAAGAGCTGCTGAAGGCAAACAGTGAACTGAAGCACATTCAGGGGCTGCTCTCTAAGGTAAAGCAGTAACAGCTCTAAAATAAAGTGGTTGTTTCTGTCCTTTCATAAGTAGGTTGGTCTTTACATTGTTGTTGAGGCATTGATTATAAGTTTCTGGATTTACATTGTATGATTATCTTTGAAGAGAAGCTGGGGTTGTATGATATTGTCACTTTCTGCTGCAATATCAGTATTTTCTTAGAAATAACTGTTAGCATCGCTGTGTTCATAAATTCAAAACTATTTTTCCTAATACCTTCTGTAGAAATTGCTCTTTTAGTAAATAGAGTGGTGTCTATCAAAATTGGAGCAAAGAGCAGATCAATAAAAAATTACTTTGATATTATGTGAACAAATAGTGTAAATCACTTGCTAATTGGATGGAGAGAAGGGCATAAATAGTTAGCTGTGAATATTAAATTCTGAATAATGAATCATGATTAATTAGCAGTGAAATATAGGTGTCATTGGTCATGAGAACACAAGGACACGAGTTAATGCTCAGAGAAGCTGATAGTTGCAGCAGCGTGGCTAGTGATCCACAGTCAAGCTCCAGATGAGATAATTCTCATAAAACAAATATTTTTACTAAAAAGAGAAATACTCTGTTTTGGGATAAGTAAAGTAATGGGGGAAAAGAAAATTTAGAAGAATTTGCCTCATTTGTGGGATCTTAGCTTTGCTCCAAACAAGCTTAAGCAAGTTCCTGTCCCTGTTTTCTGTGGGATCCTGGATGTTCAGAGGAGCTGCCATGTGAGGCATCGTGCAACAAGTGTTAATAAAGCACAAGCAGGGATTATGGCCCAGTGCAGCAGGAGGGGTGAGAGTGTGCAGCCTTTCCTGTATGGGGAAGGGAGCATGAGGGGAATGATAAAATTGGCTGCAGAGGAAGAGAGCATTGCCAAAAAGCACCTCCGTGATTTGAGTGATTTAGAAAATCCAGATGTCCTCTCAGCTGAAATAGGTGACCACAGCAAATGGGGTTAGGAGAGGAAGCTCCCAAGCGCTTTCTGGAGCTGCAGTTCATGAAGAATAAATGAGAAACTGCTGAGTGCTCAGACTCCATACCAAACTTTTTATTGCTTGGTTTGGAAACCACAGATTTCCTTCTTTTTACTCTTCCCTTCCCTCGAATTAAGCTGTTTTGAATCATTGGCTATTTCTGACACCCAAACAAGACCACAGGCTTCTGTAAGGCTGCCCTGCAGCGAGGCTGTGCCAGTGCTGCTCACTGAATTGGCAGCCTGCACCTTTTCCATACTCAGAGAGCTCCCCCCAAACCTGGAAGCATTGATCAGTGGGCTGAGCCAGCAAACTGCAGTGCAGCAGATTCCCCCTTCAGTAATTCCAGATGTCCCACATCCAGCAATGCACTTATCTGCAGTAGCTGGCTCTGCTGTTTGTGTTTTCACAGTCCATTGAAAATGCACATGGTAAAAGCAGCAAATTGTTTATGTGGATGAACTGATCATCGTCCTGGCCCTAAGGCAGTGATATCACTTCCATAATGTGATACAGAAATAGATGTGCAGCTTTCCAGGAATATAATTCCTCTCCCTTCATTAACTGCAGAGATTGGTTTGGAATTGTGGTCATCCTATAGAAAGTTTCATTTCCTCTGCGGCATCTTGTGTTATCTTTATTGCCAGGAAAGAAAACTGCCATTCATAGCTCAGCTCTCTTCCTGAGACTCTTGCTGGCGTTGAAACTGGGCGCACACAATGCTTAAATCCATGATGTGCCCAGTAAAGTCTCTAATGGGTGAGATCTCCTGAGAAATAAGGACAAACTCGCAGCTTTCTTTGCTCCCTGCCAGGCTGAGAACGAGTGTGGTCAGCTGAAGGAGGTGTGTGACCGCCAGGCTGAGCAGCTGAGCAGAACCAGCCAGAAGCTGCAGGAAAAAACATCCGAGAATGAAGCAGATATCAAAAACCTGAAAGAGACCATTTTCGAGTTGGAAGACCAGGTGGAACAACATCGTGCCATAAAACTCCACAACAACCAGCTCATCAGTGACCTAGAAAGTAGGTGGAGCTGGAAAAAGGATTTAAATGAACTTATTTGGGGGCTCAGTTATGGCTTCATTGGGGAGGAGGAGGCCTGTCCTTTACAAATATTCCAGTTTTGGATATTCCCTTCTGTTCATGCACAAAAATACTATTTTAACACTTAGTGCTACAGATGGAATGTTAGAGACAGTATCCAAGCCTCATGCTTCAGTGAAAGAAGTATTGCCCGTTCCAGAAATGGGAATTATTAGACTTTAAAAGAGCTTTTAGGGCAAAGCAGTGGGAAGAACAGTAAAATCGAGGCTGCTGTGGATGGCGAGCTGCCACCTGGTGGAACCAGTGGGTGTTCCACACATCAGTGATCCCTCGGGATGTGTGTGCTAAGTGAATCCACGTGGGATTCTCTGCATTTCAGTCTGGTTTCATACCTGAACATAATGACATATTTTGGAGATGTTTGAGTAGCAGAACTGCTGTTGGTGCCATTCCTGATCATTGAAAATGTCTTAATTCAGTTTAGTCTATTTTAGTGGCATTCCTAAAGTTTAGTTTAGTCTATTTTAGTGGTATTACCAGAAGCAAAACCAAATCAGCTGCTCTGCCCTCCCATTCTCACTTTCACTGTTGCCCTTAAATGTTTAATAATCTTTTCAGTTTTTTTATCATTCCCAGGTAAAGCAATGAAGCTGGAAGAACAAAAACAAGACACAGAGAAGCAGCTGAAGGCTCTCACTAAGCAAATGAAGGTAAGGTTTAAGCTCCAAGAAAAAGCTAAGCTGAGCTTTTATTGCAATACTGGATTTGAGAGAAGCATTGTGTTTTCCTAGAACAAGAGTAGAAATTCTTTCTGCACCCTTGAAGTCTTCATTCTCGTCACTTTGTCCTACTTCACAATATTGGAGTGGAGAGCTTAGCATGAGTTTCTTTGGCAATATTTTTGGTTCTGTGAAGAGGCAAGTGTTTAGTTTAACCCCAGCACCCCCTCAAAATTGTGGGAAATCCTGGTTACATGTGGAGCTGCAAGAGAGACCAATAACTAGGTGCTCAGCTGGAGTGGGTGCATTCTTACAGCAGTTTGGGGTTGTAATTGCACTTTCCAGGAGGACACAGAGGAGTGGAGGCGTTTCCAGGCTGACCTGCAGACTGCAGTGGTGGTGGCCAACGACATCAAGTGTGAAGCTCAGCAGGAGCTCCGTGTGGTGAAGAGGAAGCTGCAGGAGGAGGAGGAGAAGAGTGCCAGGCTGCAGAAAGAGCTGGATGAAGTGAAGGGCAGCACCAGGTTGGTTATTTACCATTTTCCAGGGCCAAGACTTGATCTGTGTGCCTGCTAACACGCATGCAAACAGTGCTTTGTCAGTAACTATCCACTGGCTTGGATGTGCATCTGGTCTGTTTGTAACTCTCCTGGCAGATTTTGTTGTCTCTTATTCTAAGACGTTTCTGTTCTTTTTCTTTCTGGAAATCTAGTTCTGTCAACTAAGCCACAAAGGTTTTAATCAGCAAATATTAAGGAGTAGCGATTGCCAATATCCTCTGATAGCTTTGCTCTCAGTATGGTGATGCCTTCAGAACTCTCTGCAGTTGTATTAAACCATCTAGGGAAGGATTGGTTGGGTACAGATATTCCATGGGACATCCAGAAGAGAACTTCTGAACCTGAGGGAAGTCATGAAGAAAGACGAAGTAACACAAGCAGTTGTGTGTTGCTCAGAAACGTGTGTCAAATTAATTTTGCTCCTCTAGATTTTGCCATTTGGTCTCTCTCATGGTAAATCCATGGCCATTGGCAGAATGGCCACAGGAACAGGGTGAATCCTGTCATTTCCTTCAGGTGAAGTAACAATCCAGCTCTACATTGCACTTACTTGCTCACTGTTTTCCACTCAGGAGTTTCCGCAGCAGCTGTACAGGAGATGGGACTAAAATCATGGGAGAGCTTTTTTGTGGATCAGAATTTCTGGATTGAACAAACAGGAAAACTTCTTTTCAGAACATAAAGGAATGTTTTTAGGCTCCAGTTTCATTAGCAGAGTCCCAAGTGGATGCAAAGAAAAGCTGTTACAGACTTGTACTCAGACAAAATGATTACCAGACAGTGCTTAAGCTCTGGGCTCTGTTTCCATTCCTAATTTGTTCTTAATGAAATTTCTCTTGTTGAAAGCAGGGTTCCTATATGAGGGTGGGGAATCATGTTCTTATAGTTTCCCCTCTGTATTAATTTGGCTTTTAAGATGTGTTTGATAGTGTTTAAAATGAATAGAAGATGACCTGCTAATTTGCAAACTCGGAATATTTATGTTCCATCCATAAGGAACATTATTACTTTGGTATAAGAAGCCTGAGCTGCAAATACTCCTTTATTCAATTGGAACCCCAGAACCCACACAGTTGTAGTGCCAGGAGGGGGTGTTCAGATGTGTTTGATGAAGTCAGTGTTGGCATTTGTGTCTCCCTCTGTCGCACACACGTGGCTGTGTCTGTCTCTGTGTCACGCTGACTCTCTGTAGCTTGCTTTGAGTATTGCCTTGGTCATGGAGCCAGATACGCTGTCTGCAGTGGGCAGTATTCATTCTCTTTCAAAGGCAGGTAATGAAACCAAGTTTTGCGTCTCTCAGGACAATTAATTTGACTCTCAGAGTGTGCAAAATGTCTGTACTGAGTGGTATGGGGAACGTAATGAAGCCTATGGAAGTTCCTGTCTAAACAAACCAGTGATCAGCAGCTAAACACTGGAATTCTAAAACTCTGCTGACCTATGAAACAAATTCCTGAAGTCGCCAAAGCTCCTGCTGAGAGCCAGTTCTGCACTCCCAGATATTTTTGCATTCCTGAGGTCTCTGTCTTCCCCAGGAAATCTTGGGGGTATTCTCGTCGTCGCTTTGTCAGCTTTAGAAATGCCACTGCTCAGAATCAGCGGTGGGTTCTGGTACCTGTGGTGATTTTAACGTGTGCTCAGCACTGGTGGAAGCAGTTTGTAGCTTGATACCTCAACAGAGTCCGTGAAGTATTCCTCATGTTTGCTAATGCTGAGCAGCTGCACGCTCAGCTGAATGTCTGACAGTCCCTAGTGAAAGTTTCCTGTCTGATTTTTAAGCTCTTACTGGAAAATGTACCTTCCAAAGAGCTTGCTACTCAAAGGTTTTTGGCAAAATCTCAGCCATCTCTTGAGGGTCATTAGACTCCACCTCATAAATTCATCTTGAAGCCAATTTATCTCCTACGACATCCTGCCATTTTAATGTTTGCCTGTGGCTCCCTGAGTTCCTGCCTCCAAGTTTGATTTCACCGTTACGTTCTTCTAATCAGACAAAAAGTCATTTTTGGTTTAGGAACAGCCAAAGAACTTGCAGAAAAAATCCTGATGAGGTCATCAGAGTTCAACTGAATGAAGGTAAGAGCCTCCCAAAGGCATCTTTAACACAGATTAAATGTCTAATTCTATGACTAAGGATGTTGGGGGGGAGGTTGGACAAGCATCAACCAAGTGGAAAAAGGGAAAAAGGAGTTAACTCGGCCCAAGTTAGTACTGGCTGAAACTACAAATTGATTAACCCGTCCTTCAGGCAGTCTTCTATAATATTTTACATCCTAATTGATGTTATTTCTCTGCAGTAAAATGCAGAAGCTTACAGTCCACTGTTGTGTAGCTGTCTCCTCAGAGGTAGTGGAAATTGAAGTTAAATTGTCTCCGTCCTTGGAGATTTTCAAGACCAGACAGGATAAGATCCTGAGTAAAAGTTTTGAGGTCTTGCTTTGACTCTTTGGCTTCAAATTGTCCAAATTATTTTGGCACTAAAACATTATTTTCCTTGAACCAAGAACATGGAGGGAAGACAGTTGGGCCAGGAGTAGTACTCAGAGAAATTAAATCCATAATTAAATGAGTGACTTCTCAGATTAATAAAAAAATTAACCAGGTCTTCAAACGGAAGCCTAAACTGAAGACTGTGATGCATCCCACTAATTTGCTTCTGTTTTTCCTCCTAAAGTCTGAAATGCCACAGCATGGCAGTGTCACATGCTTTTCTCCTGGAAACGAGCTTGTGCTCTGTGTATTAAACCCCGCTGTCAGTCTGTATGTGCTGATGTGCTGCTCGTCGTGCCTGTGTTTGCAGCTGTTCTGTCTCACCGAGGTTTCATAGTTCACTCTGCCCTCCCTCACAGCGAGCAAACGAGGATGGCAGAGCAGGGCCCTCCAAGCAGTGTTTGTTCGCTCACTTTGCTCCTCAGAGTTGTTTGGAGTGGGTGTTTTGGGTTTGTTAGGGAGTTTTTGGTGGGTTTTGTTTACACTGGATGAGATTGTTCCATCCCCTTTAGTGCAAGGACCCCAAAACTGGAACTCTGGCTGAGGTAGAGCAGCTCAGCTGCCTGGATGGGTCCAGGTACCCATTTTGAATGAATAGTCTAAAATGACCCAAGGAGAGGAAAGCCAGGAACACTGCCATTCCTTCCTACACTGATTCCCTGGCTTTAAATGATTAATTTCTATCTGAGCAACATAGATTTTTTTTTATTATTATTGTTTTGTACTGTTGTTGCTCATCACATCTCAAAGCCAAATTAGTGGAGTGTTAAGGCACTCCTTTAACTGTTCTAGCCACACCACTGACATTTGCCCCTCTCCCCTTAATCTGGAGATGATGGGAGGATGTAAAATAGAGAGCTGTACCTCGGGGTGGGCGTTGTGTGGCTTTTCATAACCTCCCCGACTGCTCTCTGTCTCTCCACAGCTGCCTGATCCCTACCAGCTAACACAGCCCTGAAAGGAGGCACAGCCAGGCCTGTGAGACACTGCAGGACTTGCCTTCAACTCCCAGCTGAAAAAGGGAAGTTTCAATTCAAGAAAGCACCTCTGGTTTTTTTTATTACCCTGCAAAATTCAAGTGTATTGCAAAGTGTGAATGCTCAGGTCCACCTCTTCCCCATGGGCAAGAGCCTCTCTCTCTGTTTCAGAAGGCTTCTCTCTTCAGAAGACACCAGGAGGCAGAAGAAGTTCTGAATTACTCTAAAGCCAGCTAAGCCATAAGAAGTAATCACAGAGATTTGGGGATCTGAAACAACTGAGAGCTTTTTTTTTGGAGGGATGGGGCTGTTTTCCTCAAAACAGACATTCAAACGTGCCATTTTAAACTTAAGCAAAAATTAGACTGAGTGTGTGTGTCTGATTGGTAAAATTTAATGGGCATATACACGAGTTCTCCATACAGTATTATATCCTGTGATCTGTCTCTGTGTGCCTGGATACCTGTGAGAGAAGATGGTTTGTACAGACACACTCACTCGGTGATAGGTCACTGAAATCCAGCAGCAAAAATGAGCAGAAGCGTGGATTTACTCACTTATTGTCAGCTGCTCTGCTGGGTGCAGATTTTCCCTCCTGCATTGACAAGGCGCTCGCCACTGGGTGGCACGGCCGGCCCGGTGGTGTTGGGAAGGGACAACCACGGAGCGTGTCCTGCTGTGACCTTCCCGGAGAAAGTTCCCTGCGAGGTTCGGCCTCCTGTGAGAACGGCCGACGGAGAGATCAGAAGGAAAAGAAATGAACATATCAAGCCCCTAGTAAACCTCCTCTCAGAAAGGAGTCGTTCTCATGCCTTTAACTCAGGTGAAGCACATGATGATCAGGGAGAACTTGAAGTTCAGCTCTGCAGCCGGAGACACCTGGAGAGAGCTTTCCATGGACGCCGAGGAAAAACTCAGAGATCACCATCTCTGCCAGGAGATTGTCACGATTTCTTCCAGGACTGGAATTTCGTGCTTTGGCTGTGGGATTTCTGTCCTTTTCTTTGGGATGTGAAGACCTAGCAATGGCCTGGTCTGGGAGCAGGCTGAGCTAGTGGAGAATTCCACAGGATGTCCTGGCTTTGGCATGGCCCCCACCTTTGTGCCGTGCTACTGGAGTGCTTGCCTATATGCACACTTGTGTTGCCTTTCTCTGCTGTGCTGGCAGCTGTTGAGTGTTGGTTTTTATGTTGAAGAAATACACATTGAAGTGCCAAATAAATGTTTAAGTGTTTGGAATTGTCTGCTGCCTGTCCTTGGCCTCTCTTCTGTTCTGTGCATCGGTAGCTGTGTGTTTTTCTTTGTGTGCCTTAGAGTACAGGAGGAGTCACAATGACAGGAACTGTGTCAAAGACTAGACTGGGGAGTCATTAGTTCTGAAAATGTGGTCCTGTGGTCTTAGGCCTCCTGTAACAGTCATCAGAGCAGTTTAGAAATTCTACAAACACGAGAAGGCTGAGTTTGCCAAAAATCTATACATTAAGCACAAAGACTTCCACCTCGTTGTCGGTCAGTTGTCCACATATTTCAAACCTAGAAAACAGAGACTCACTCTTGCTAAAAGCTCACTGCATCTCCTCCTCTCGCCAGTGAATGAATGAAACCTGGCAGTGGTTTTGTGAAAGGCACTGCACATTTTAATTCCTTTGTGGCTCCAGAGCTCTGCTTCCTCCTGGAGCTGCTCCACTTCAGCCAGCTGCACGTGCAGCATTTATCTGTGTGAACCATTCATTCTTGTTTCCAGGAAAGCATACAACAGTTGGTGACATTTTGTTCAAACCCCTCATTTTTGTAGCAGACCTCGTGTAGTCTCTTGGATGGCCTAAGCTGTGCTGAATAAATTCTGTGCATAAGGAGGAGTCATTTTGGGTTTGAGGTTATGGCTTGTCATTAATCTTTCTGATTCGTGCTCTGTACTGTCCTCCTGAATTAGCTTGCTGCTGCCAGTTAAGCTCTTGCTCTTCTGCTTCTCTATTAAGAAGCCCATCTCTGTATGCACAAATGCATCCCCTTATACAGACGTTTCTTTTTAAAGTTGTAAAATGCTCACCAATTTAATCTCTCCATTGCTTGTTGGCTGGCATGTTTTGTTTTAGCTGAAGCAAGTGGCTCTCAGCACTATTATTCTTGCCTTTTATGCCAAGGTTTGCAGCATGTGAGGCCTCAGTTTTCTGTTGTGGTTCTCTTTAATCAAGGAGGTAGTTTCAGGCTGCCTATTACAAATACACAGATGGAAGATTACAGGAAGCATCCTAAAAAAATTGAAACTGGTTGTAGCTCTTGAATCTCCATAACGACAGAGTAATGGCACCTGAATTCTCAGTGGACTCTTCTGTGGCACAGGGGCTGGTCTGATTACTCTCTTAAACATGTGGGCACCCTTTTGCAGTCAAAGGAAAGTGGAATAGATTGCACTGGGTGGTTTGGGAACTAGAGGTAGAAATTCATCCTTCCTCCACACTTTACTAAAAGCAGGACTGCTTTAAACTTTTGTGGTTTGTGTAACTCAGGTGCAGGTGCTGTCACCTGCTGGTTTGTTCTGTATGCTTTCTGAACCACAGAACCAAAAGTCAAGGCTGGAACTTAAAGCTAGCAAAACACTGGCTGCCTCAGGGCTCAGTGAGTCTTATCCAATCTGCCCTTCCTCCTTATTGGATTAAATGAGAATGGACCTGAAATGGCTTTTTCTCCAGCCATCTGCCTCTGCAGGCTCCCCTGGCACACAAGGAGCTTCAGTGAATTAGCAAAGAAATAGCAAAAGTCTGCTTAAAGACAGCACCTCCTTAAGCTCTGCCAGGAATAGAAACTTGAGTCACTCTTATTCTCTTATTCATTGCCACCCTTTAGCCTCTTTCATTTTCTGATGGCTAAAGGGAAAGGAAAAGGCTCCAACTTCTATTTTTAGCTCACAGAAGTTGTTCAGCCCCATGGGCACGTCCTCCAGCCGCCCTATGAAATCATTTCTGGTTTTGTGTTCATGTAGCTCTTGGTGTGTATCAAACATGATGAATACAGGGAGATGTGGTGATAGCTCAGAACCTGCTGCTCAGCAGCTCACGTGCAGCTTCTGAGCAGGTGGGAGAGGTACCAAAAATCTCTTTCTACATTACTAGGGTTTATTTGCTTGCAGCTTTCCTAAACTAATGCTAGGTAATCAATTGCACTCCAAGTCTACCTGAGAAATACCAGGTAAGTCACTAAGCAATATCATGGAAAATACTTGACCAGAAGCAACTTCCACTGTATGATTGTATTTGATGCTTAACGCAGCTCTGGGCTTTCCTGTAAGTGTTGAGGTTTTACTCGGAGGTGTGTTTGCTTTTTGGTTGCTTTCCTCATTATAATCTGAGGGCCACAGTAGCCCCTTGGCACCTGTGCTGTATCGAAAGCCCATATTCAGGTAATTGTTGATGATTACTCAAATGTCTCCTCAAACTGCTTTTTTTTCCCCCTTATGAAAATCCTCCTTCCTGTGTGAGGATTGGTAATGGGGATGAAATGGTTGGCAATGCAGAAAGGTTTGTTAGACTCAGTGGTTTAGTGTTTGGCAGGCATTGCAAGAAAAGGACCTGAACATTCCGAAAGTGAGTGATCCATGTTTGGGCATTGCAGTAAAACCTGCACATGGTTGGGTTTGCCTCACTGCCTGTGAAGACCTTTAATCTCTGCTTGCAGTTCCTGTGGGCCCTGACTTGGCTGTGTTTCTGCTCTGCAGGCTGGCAGCTGAAGAGGTGGATTCTCTGGAGTCAGACACAGCCAGCCGCTGGCAAGGGGTCTGCCTCAGCAGAGCATCCCCCACGCCTCCAGAGTCCGCAGCCACCGTGAAGTCCCTGATAAAGTCTTTTGACTTGGGATGCTCAGGTATTTGAACGTTGTAATTTGTAGTAAAAAATCTTCTAGCACAGAGCGGGCTCTGCTTCTTGCTTCTGAATGGGTGTTTTCTGCCAGTGCTTGGTGCATAAATATGGAGTGTCACTACACAATGGTTCACTGATCTAACAGTTGGGTTTGAAATCCAGATGTGTCCATGTTTTTTCCTTGCAGGTAGCACTGGACAAAATATCCCCGTTCACAAGGTGCCCAGGAGCCCTCTGAGTGGAATCCCAGTGAGGACAGCACCAGCAGCTGCTGTTTCCCCAATGCAGGTACAAGGAGCTCTTCTGACCCTGTAGATTCAGAAGAGGTGGACACGGTGCTGGCTCCAGCATCTGCTGACAGGGGGAAGGGGAAACTCATCTGTTTGTTTGCTGTGGAACATCAAATGCTGTGGTCCTAACAAAAAGGATCAAAGTGAGTTTGTCTTGACTTCAGCTTAGAGGTCTCAGTGGACGGATGTGAACTCTGTGGAACAGAGTTCTGAACTTTTATCACCATGAACCAGAAAAGAGGTTTCAGTTATTGGGAGTGAGATACAAGAAATGTCCCACTGACCTAGGGAGCTGGCACGGGAGTTGGGAGCCATGGGATTGAAGTTTCCAAGATGTTCCCAGTTATCCAGTAACGGAACTTTGTGTTAATGTTGAACTCTGGTGCTGGGGCTGCACAGATGAGAATCCTTCTGGTACAGGATTCAGGGTGCTGGGAGCAGTCAGGGTTAGGAACAGGCATCCTTACTTTTGGTTTGTGACACAATTGTGTTTGGCAAGAGAAAAAATTTGTACAAATAAAAGTGTCAAATAGTTCAGGAACCAATGTATTACCAGATAAAAGGACAAAGGGACAATATTTTATTTTTCACAATTATTTACCCAGCTGTAGGTCTGGCTGATACTCTGCTGAAAGGTTTCTGTGTCCCTCCATCTGCTTTGTGATCTTGAGACAGCAGAAACGTCTTCTTTCTGCTCACCTATTTCAGCGTGATGGCCAGAGCTTCTGTAATCACCTTTTGCACCTTTGTTTTACAGAGACATTCTGTATATAACAATGCCAAGCCAGCCAGCAAGGGCATTGCCAGACATGCAGACCTGTCAGACCTCCCTCTGGCAGGTAAGTTGTGCTAAATGTACAGATATTGCCTCTTTTGGTTAACTAAACCTGTTATTGACTATTGGCCTCTGCCTGAGCCATTTTTCCTCTTCTTCCATGGTCGGAGGAAATGTGGAAAGTGCCCCCAGTGTCTTTGTTTTGCAGAGCTTATTAATTTTGTCATGCTTCTATTCCTATCTTGATCATAACTAAAAGATAGCTGATTTATTGTGGTTTGCCAACACAAACTCGCCTTCTTTATTCCAGAGTATCCATGGCACCTCTCTAATCCACGCTGTGGAACTGGAGAGGGTTGGATTTTGTTCAACATGTATGTCTCTGAAATAAGGCCAAAGCACTGTCTTCTGAGGGTTTATTTGTTTTTAAATTGTGCTTCATTTGAAATACATCAAACATTTCAGATACCGATGAGAGTGTTTTAGGAGCAGTCATATTTGGGCTCGAAATAGTTTGTTTTGAGAGTTCTCAAGAGATGAGTTTGTTTTCATTTCACACTTTGCTTTTGTTCTCTTGTCATTTAATATTCTTTTCTAGCAGTGTTTGTTTCCCATTTTCTCCAGGGCCCTTTATTTTGATTTTCTGGTCCTGAATGTAGTTGTTGCATTGGAATCAAAGCTAGCAACAACAGATCCTTGAATTTTTAAGGACAGATGAAATATTATATTCCTGTAGTGAAACTGCAGGGAGGGACTTAAAAAAAAAAAAAATCAGTCACAACTTCTTGATTGGTAGCCTGGATTTTCTGCAATAGTTTGCTAATACAGGAGAGAAATTAGAACCTGACTTCATTTTTAGACTCTTCAGATGTTCTGCCAAGAGATGGAGAGCAGCAAACCAGGTTAGAGGGTAGATGGCAGCACAAAGAAGTGACATCTCATGTGTTCCTGGGTTCTCTGCAGGAGTAAATGCCAAGCAAGCAGAAGTTTCTGCTTCTGTCCAGGGGAATGGACAGGGTTTATTTACTTGTATCAGTTGGTTTCCAGGAAGTCTTGCGTGAGTGTATAGAGCCCAAACACAACTTAAGACCTTTTTAATCTCTACCAGTTTACTGTAGAGTGAAATAATTTATCAACTGTGTAATATAATGCCAGTCCTTAACAATAAATATCCCGCTCTGGGCCATGGTTCATTTCTGTTATTACCCATAGGCAGTTGCTCTGTGAAAATCTGTTAAAATCAACAGATACTTTATAAGCCGTTGTATGGTAAAAATTTATGGCTGCTTATCTAACAAGTTCCTGTATTTACAGTTTCTCTTTGTACCTGGATTTAATTTAGTTCCAATAATCCATAGCGAAGGCTTACTCACTGTAAAGCTGTAATAGCTCTGGTTCCAATCTAAATAATCCTAGAAGGCAGTTGATCCAAGCCCTGTGCAAACAACACTGAATCAAAAATTATCCCCAAGGAAATGCAGAGTGAAGTAGTCTCCATAATAAAAATCTTCTGGCTGATTCCTTCTGACCAGTGTCACAGCGGGGCTCTGTGATGTCCCTAATATGACCCAAATGTTGCATAGTTGGAGAGGAGCATGGATTGCTTCACCCAGAGCTGGTCTTTGGCTGTGATCTTTGAGAGTCGGAGGTTTACTGGCTCCATCTGGAATTTCTTGCAGCCAGAAATAAGTCAAATGGAGGTGAAGCCGAGATAAGAAGGAATTCACACCTCGGTGATAGGGCATTAATTGATAATTATTATAGGGAGGTGCCCGAAAAGAGGAGAAAAAGTTGTGTTCCTCATTCAGTAATTTCTGATAATGTGATGTGCAGGCCTGGCTTGTTACATCACCTCATGTGTTGATATGCAATGGTTTTCTTTTGACAATATAACAATATCTATCATAAATACATCATATAAATACACCTAATATGTGTAAGAAAAACACAGATGCATCTGCTGTGAATACATTGAGCCTTCCCAAGGTCATGTCAGAGTGGATGCCAGACACCAGGTGGAATAAGCACCTTTCCCTGGGCTGTATTCAGGAGACAAGAGGCTTTCTTGTTACAGGTCTGCTAATGGCAGAAAATAAATCATTGTACTGGGGCTGCTCAGTCTTCTGGTGAAGATATCTGGTGCTCGGCTTTTGAACCTTCAGGACTGTAGATTTTGGTATTTCCCTCCATTCACCTGAGGCCCCTACCCCCCAGCAGGAGTATCAATCACAGGAAACCAGGCAGCCTGTACTGCTGAAATCATCAAAGCCATTCCTTGCAGTGGTCACCTCTAATCTGCTCAAGGTTTCCTAGCCCCATGTGTGTTTAATGAACAAATGAGTACATTTGTTTAGAATCAAAACAACAGACTCCATATTGTGTGCTGGGGTGGCAGGACAGTGATTAATCAAATTCCTCAGGCTGCAAACTGACAGCTTTTTTTGTGCAATTCCCACAGACCTTCTGAAGGGGAGAAATGAAGAGCTGAAACCAGACCATTACCTCCGCAAGAGCCCCTCCCTGGAGTCCCTGAGCAAACCCCCGATGGCCTTCAGCAGCAGGATGCTTTCCTCTACCCCCAGCTGCCTGAAACCCCAAAGCAAACTCAGGTACCAGCCCAGCTTCCTGGGAAAAACAGGAAAGACCAACAGCATTACCTGGCACCAAGATAAATATTTTAATCAGGAGGACCTGTCTCCAGAGCAGATTCTGCTGGCTGGTCTTTGGGAATTACCAGGCTCTGTCTGATCCAGATATGAAAATTCAGATTGTAATGGTCACAGTTATCTGTAAGAGGAGAAATGAGGATAGCCAGCTTTCAGGAGCCACTGAGTTGTACACAAGAATTCCATCACATGTACGTGTGGTCAGCCCTCATTACCTCACTGTCATTTTGCATGTTGTGGTGAGCTAAAACCCAAAAACTCTGAGGGCTGAAGGAAATCGGACACATAATTTTCTTCTCTCTTGAGAAAGAACATGTATATTTTCCTCTGATCACCACAATTATTTCCACCAGTAGAAGCTGTAGAGTGGAGACATTGTGGGTGTTTTGTTGGCCTTCAACTGCCCTCAACTTTCACACTTTTCATTTTATTCAAGAACTTGTTCTGCAGCAGCTCAGCTGGGTGTGAATTTGCTGTTGCAGATCTTTTAGGTGATTTCTTTCAATTTTACACCCTAAATCCTAGTTTTCAATATATCAAATCAAGAGATTTCTTGAAAATTGTGTAAGTAAAGCTGATGAAAATAATAGTGGAAATGTTTGGTTAACACACACCACTGGATATTCACAGGTTCTGGTTTTTTAGCTTTTTTGTGCAATGACACCACCTGAATTTAAAAGGCAAATACAGAATACAAGCTCCAAAACCTATTTCAGTTTGGTTTATGCTCATGTTCTGTGCTGCCATTCTGCTTTGTCCTACAGATATTATTTACACACTGGTAAAAATCAAAGAGATTTCAAGTGCATTTGTTGTCTTCTCTCTTCTCCCCTGGGTTAGTGTGGAGAGGAAGGACCCCCTGGCAGCCCTGGCTCGGGAGTACGGCGGTTCCAAGAGGAATGCTTTGCTGAAATGGTGCCAAAAGAAGACTGAAGGTTACCAGGTAAGGGAATAGGTACCTTTTTCCTTAAATCTGAAGAGTGATAATCACTTTCCTGTAGGTGTGCAGTAAGCAATGTCCCGTCAAAGGAATATGAATATTACTCTAAGTTGATTTTTGCCTGTTTGCTTTTATGGGGTGTTTCCATCCTCTTCCTTCAGATTTCCTTAACGCTGCAGTGCCCAATATTGTATTGTCATAAGTAATTTCTATACAAACCCCAAAATATTTACTGCACCACAGATTGCTGATGGTGAGAAACAGAATGTGTACGTGCAGCAGCCTCCATTTGGCATCAATTTTTCCAAGTACATTCTAATATTTTTTCTATAGGCTTCTGTGGGCAATGGATTATTGTGTGAGCTTTTTCTTCAGTCCCGTCTGCAAAGCCAAAGAAATATTTCATTGCGTGGCCTTGACCAAATGAGGTTTGCAGCTTGATTTTACAGAGATTGCCTGTCTCATTTCTTTGCAGGGTGATTTTCACTGTTAAACAGGGATAATGGTTTGTCCATTACTGTGCTTACCTGGCTCATGTTGGTGTGCAGTTGACTCAGGCCTTTGCTTCTGCAAGGAAGGCACTCACAGACAATATTTCATCCTGGGATAGATGCTGAGTGTGCAGGAAAGCCTTGGTTTGGTAAAATGCTGGAAGTTTTCTTTTTTAAGAATAATATTTTTTGATACTTAGAGCAGAAGACAAAAGCAGTTATCACCACATGATGTGCACCCTGGAGCAAGTCTCTAATAAAAGCAGGCTCCATCTTTGAAAGTCAATAATAAAATATTTTTTTTCTTCCCAAGCAGCTCTTTGTGAAGCATTAGCTGCAGGGTGCAGGAGTTTGGAAGAGAAGACAGTAGCTTTCTTTTCAGTCCTTCCTTAGCACTGGTGTGTTCCTCTGGCTTGCAGCAGTTCCCCAGAAGGAAGGTGTTGGAGAAAGCTCCTGACTTTAGACACAGCTTAGAAAGAATAAAGCCAGGGTTGGTGTTTAGCCTCCAGTTCTGTGATATTGTCTCAAAGGCTGCAGTGCTGTCCCCTGGAATTGTGTTCTACGCTGTGTTGATTTATTTTCTATCTCCTCTACTAAAATTCTCCCGGGCTTGGATTTGAAAGTATGTGGGAACATTCCCACGCAGTCCTCGGAAAACAATTCATGAAACACAACTTTTCCAACTCTTAAGCCAGCAAACCCATCTCTCAAGTAGCACTTTCTCCTGACAGTTTTGCCCCTTTTTTGTTTGAAATGACACCTGTGATGAGCTTCCTCCACTCTTAAAACAATCTAACTGTGAGAAGTGTACTCTGAGCCTCAGCCTGGAGGTTTCTTTCCCTGGTTTACAACCAAGCTGGACTAAATTTATTGCTTTTAGAAACAGGGATGTGGCTGTGCAAATACAGAGCCCTGTCTTGATTCTGCAGGTACCAGCCTGGCACCAGGAGTGACCTGGGTGCATTTCCTGGGTGATAGAACAGAATCGGAGTTTTGTTTTCCCGTGGAGCTCGCTGTGTCCGGGACAGGCCACCCAGGAGGGATGGGATGCAAGGCAATCCAGGGCTATTTGTTTTTCCTTTGGAATTTGTCTCTGGAGGGAAGTGTGTCCATGCTCTGAGGACAGGGGAAGTCTTGGCCTTGGAAACGGCTGCTGGGCTCTTGGTGCTACGTGACCGTCCAGCTGAGACTTCAGAAAAAGCTTCTTCATTTTGGTTCCTGCTCTGGGGACACTCCTGCTCTGTTCCTACTCTTTCTGAAGCCGCAGAATGAGTTTCCAGCAGTTTGTGGAACTGTGTAATCCAGAGAGGGTCAGTTGAGACATTGGTGTGGTGGGGCCCTTATTACCCAGAGTGTAGGTGTGACATCTCAGGGCAGATACTAAAGTCAGAAGAAACAAAGCACAACCACAGGATTGATTTATGGTGAGAATTTTGCCTCTCTATCTTCCCTGCTTTGTTTAGAGGGATTCTCCCTTGGACATTCTTCCTCAGCTTCTCATTCCCATTGCACTCTTTGCTGTTCATTCACTAACTCGTCCTGAACTTGCTTTTCCCAGACCCTTGCACTCGCATGATAAGGCTGAAGTTAAGCTCCACAGGGAGTTTTTATCATTCTTGAGTACAAGAAATGGAGTAAAGAACGTCATCCTCCTTCCTGCCTCAGCCACTGCAAGGGTGGATGAGGTAATGAGCTCCACAGAGCAGAACCCCGGTGACGTGCATGGCTTCTTGTCCAGAGATAACACCCCTGTCTGTGAGGCATCATCTATGCAAATTCCAGGGTGATCTGTCATGTAAATTTTCACATGAAGTCCAGAACCAGGGGGAAGTTTGGATGCAGACTGGTTCCAGCCCTGTGACACAGTAGAGTGAGATCATAAAAACCCTGCTGCTTGGCTGCCTAACTTCTGTTTTCAGTGGCAAAATGTGTGACGGCAGTTCCTCATCTGAGCTGGGGGAGAAAAGGGGGATTCCTTTCTGTTTAAATTATGATTTCATTAAGCAGTATGAGCAAAATGGGTTGGAACAACTGATACTCTCAGTAGAAGCTACTCCCCACGTCCCAGATTCCCTGAGGAAAGCTGGATTAGTGACCTCGGAAGGTATCTGGGGACGAGACCTAGGGACCAGCACACAAGACTCCACTCTTTAAATGCTTTAATTCATACAGAACTTATGCTGTAGATAGAAATTGTCACCCTGCTCCTGGCAAATGTAGAATCATTTAGTTTAATTTAGTTTGAGATCAAGTCCAACCATAAACTGTCCTTACATGGACTACAGTGGGAACATTCCCTGGCTTTGAACTTCAGCATGTTCCCCAGGAGGCAATCTCATAAAACAAACCAGGGACACTGGGGTGAGCTGGGAGAAGTGCAACACAAATTAGTAGTGGCCTGGAGGGTTTTGTTTGCTTTGTAAAAAAAGAAATTGTATGAGTTTACAGTAACTGAGGGGAGACATGAAAACATCTCTGTTTCTGTAATTGGCTATGTCAATTCTAAGATCCTTATTTAAACAGGGATTTGGTATCAAAAAGATATGCATACTGAGGAGGAAGAGTATTTAGAACATGAAAACAATCACTAGAGTGAAAATAAAGTGGAAGTTCATTTAAATGCCTAGGAGAAAAGAATATGAAAGTGGGATTGCATAAGCTGCGGTATGATCGATCATATTGTTTCAATTGCCATGTTTTGGTGCCCAGATGAATGTTATCTGGCATTCTGGCCATTGATTCTGAATAACTCTGCAGGGGATGTGCTAAAAAAGTCTCAGTAATACCAAGAATTGTGATGAAATCAGGCTTTGGGCTCAGTGTCTTTGTGCAAAACTTCCTGGTGGAAAATCTCCACCTTGAAAAAACTAATCTAATGTATGGTTCCCTGTAAGAATTGTGCACTGGCGCAGGCTCTCCTTGGCCAGCCATGCACAGGCTGTTCCTTCTGCCTCTCTGAAGTCGTTGACATCATGGTGTGTAATGTAGGGCCGTGAGGTGTCCAGGCTTGAGAAATGCTTTTGTGGCTCTGCAACTCATTTACCACAAGTCCTTTAAACCACAAAGCCTGCTGAGAGTAAGCTATTTGTGTTAAAATAACTTTTCTCTGTTGTCTTGTGGGTTTTTTCATCCATTTAAAAAGATGATGCATCCTAGCAGCAGTGTGAAGAAGGAATTGGATGCCTCTTTTCTAACAGGCTCAGTTCCTGTGAGCTGGAACTCCTGGAAGCTGCTGAGAGTCATTCTTGATGCATTATCACCTTCCATAATCATGTCATTAGTGACTGTGGTGTCATTTAAGTGCCCTGATTCTCTTTGCTCTCTGTGGAGACCATTTGTCAAGAGGCCAAGCCTCTCTAGATTAAAATCTGCTGCTATTCACAGACGGATTGTGAAAACACAGAACTTTAAGAGGCACTTAACCCATGATCGTTAGAATTGAGGATTATTGTTTCTGCCACACACGCTCTCTCCAGAGAGGAGAAGGAATTGCTACCATGTTAACGAATATGATTTGCTTAAAAGAACTATTTCCATGCTCCTTTCAACCACTCCACACCCTTCCTGTGGCACAGAGGATAAGAGGATCTGAGACCAGCTCTTTCCTCCAATGCATTTTCGTGGTCATTCTCTTGTTCAAAGTTATGTTTGGGATCCACCACTTGTTGAAGATCCACCATCTCTTACAGTAAAGCTCTCTGTGGTTGTTTGAGGTAGAAGAATGCTGGATAGGAGCAGACAAGGAATGTCCTAGAACTGATAAAGGGGAATGGCAGCTGTGCCTCTGAAAACGTTTGTATTTTGGGTATTCTTAACCTGTGCTTTCAAGCCATTGCGTTGTGGCACCTCTGTACACCAGCTCTGGATCAAGGCAGCTCTTCGTGGAGCAAAGATAAAAAGCTTAGGGGGAAAAATAAAGCTGTTGCAGTATTTGCTGTTTGTCAAGTAATTATAGCAAGAGACTGCTCGACTGGTGGTTTGGCAGTGGGTGTAATATAAAGCTCTTTATCCTTTTGTGTTCAGTTTAAACTCGGACTAATACCAGCTTTTTGTTTACGAATTTGTGGCTTTCTTTTTTCTCACAGGAATTCGCATTCCTTTTCTTTTTATGTTAGGCAGCATTTCCTCCAAACCCTCCTTGTTCTCAAGCCCTGTTCCACGTTCTTAGCCCCTGCTTTTTCTGATGCTTTTTTGCTGATTTGCTGGCTGGATGAGATCCAGCACGGATTAAGTGTGACCCAAAGATGCACAAAGATGGACATAACATATTCCCTGTGGTCAGGTGGTCATGGGACCATTCTCCTTTGGGATTTGGACTCTCCTGGGTCACACAGCCAGGAATGGCAGTTTTTGGACTGCTGCTGCATCAAGCAGGTGCATTCCTGGGGCTGCACTTTGTGAGGACCTGCTTTGTAGGAGATCCCAAAGCTCCTTCGTGGCTTCAGACATCCACGTTTGAAGGTTTCTTCTTTATTCTGGAAGATAAGAGCTATATTAGGAACAAGAAGTCTGTTACTTCTTTGTACGTCATTGGTGTGAGGAGCTGACATTATCTGTCGACTTAAACATTAATCTCTTCTAACTGTCAGCTGAGCACTTTGCCTCACAGACATTATCTTGGACTGCAGAGAGTGAACAGAGTTGTGTAAATATTGTAGAAATATATATCTATATAAAACATAAATGCTACCACAGTCCTCAGGCTTGGTGCTCAGGCTGGCAGTTCCAGCAAAGTTGATTCTTCACCAGAATTTGAGCTGAATGGGACAAAACCCAGGAATCAGCCCTCTGAAGCTGGCCAGAATGTAATTCCTGGGACTTGGCTCGCTCAAACGCTTCCTTTGACACCAGTATAATGGACCTTAGTTTTAAAGCCTTGAGAATCCCAGCACAGCTGTGCCCTGTCCTAAGGAAATGCAGAAGAGAACCCAGTTGTTTCCAAATCACCAGATGTGCACTTTCTACATTGCATTTTGTGTTTGTGTCAACAAGCAGCCTAAAATTGTTTCAGTGCATTTCCAAATTGTATCAGTCTCTCTCTCAGGTTTCTGCCTGAACTAACCAGGTTTCTGTCTCAGTATTTCACTGGTCAGGAGATGGAGGTAGGCAGTGGCATTGCTGAATTATGGAGGAGCAGATGAGCAGGTTCACTTTTCTAAGCGAGGAATTAAATCCCATCTGCTGTTCTGCACGGTTTATGTGCAGCCTGGAAAGGCTGGAATTCCCACACTGCTGTGGGCTTGTGAAGATTAACAGCAAACAGCTCCTGGGCTGTATGATGTGGGTGAGGAGAAACACTGCACAGAACCCCTGCAGACCTGCAGGGCAGCCATCCCTTCATTCTGAGCAGCACTCATGGCAGAATCCCTGTTCTGGGCAGGACTGGGGAAGTTTCCCTTCTGCCACTCCAACCGGTGTGCCTGGGATCAGCGCCTGCTGAGCCAGCAGGAAAAAGCTTTGAGTCACAGCATTAACAACCACGTTTGCTCTGGTGAATAGTAACACGTCCCCTGAAGTCCCAACGCCAGCCCTGCTGCTCTGAGAGGCTGCTAAAGCTTGCTGAGAGCTCTGTGTGCGCTGCACTTGTTGCATTTTGACATTTAGAAGCAGGATACGTGAGCAGTGGGTTTTTCCCAGGAAGTTATTAGTATATTCTGCAAGCTTCTGAGAAGTGGGTGAAATTTCTGGCTCTCTCTGCGTTTCTCTGCTCTTTGATGAAGAGGAGGATGTTGACTTTTCCTATCTGTACAAAAGCTGAAAGGAGTTTTGCTAACAACTCTTGATTATCCTGTGTTTAAATTAAACTTCACAATACCTTGTTGAGGAATTTTGCTCCCAAGTCTCCTATGGACCATCTCTGCAACCTTGGTAGTCTTACCTTATAGCATTGCCTTGATCTTCCTAGAAGTTAAACTACAGATCACAGAATCACATAATTCGGTGTAAACTACAGTAATATTTGGAAAGATGCTCTGATAAAAAGGGTAATCTTGAGAGATTGTAATTCATGAAAATACAGGCTGAAAACTTCAAGATATTCCCCTTTTTTTTTCCCAGAATCAGAGGCTGCTGGCCAGAGCCTGCTGAGCAAGCAGGAAAAAGCATTATTTTCCTAAACAAAAGTACTTCTGGCTGAATGTGTACATGCAGTTTCTCTGGGTGTCCCAACTGGACCCAGGGTTGGTGTCTGGAATTAAAATGCAGCAGCCAAATCTTGGCATGTTGGGGATGACCAGGCGGATTAGCACTGTGCAGATCCCCTTGTCAGCGATGCACAAACGGGCTTCCCCAGGGTAACCAAATAACTTGAGCCAAGCTCTACCTTTTTTCACCCAGAGGGCTTTATCCTGTAAACAAATACAAGTCCCTTGATTGGAGGGGTAAAACGAATGCAGCTCTCTCATGCGTAACTTTCTATCCTGCTGGGTAATTTTAAAAATAGCATTTACATTCTGTCCATCCCAAAGTCCAAGACGCTTCCCTGGTGTTGCCTGGATGCACTGACAATCAGGGAAAACACTGAATTGATTGGTCACCAGCTGGAGCAGCTCCAAACTGGGAATTTAACTGGCAGAAAGCTGGGCCTGCTGCTGGCCCACCAAGAACCTTTGCTGCTGGGACCTCTCCCCACCTTGTTTCCCTGCCCTGCCCTGAGCTTGCTGCAGCCTGGAGCCTGCCCCTCCGCCCAGGAATTCCAGGACATGCCTAATCTCTGAATGCTCAATGCAGATAATTAGAAAGAGCTGTGGGAGCAGCCAGTGTGGTCATTAGCAATTCCGCACCAGGGCTCCAGGCAGGAAGTAGCTGTGCTGCTGTCTTGGACACAGAGTGGAGCTAATTCCTCCTCCCCCTCTTCCCCAGAGTATCTGTGTGGTCCTTGGAGCTGTGCTGCTGCATCTTCACTCCTGCAGCCTTGGGAAGGGAGAGCCTCAGCCCAGTCTGTTTCTTCTCTGGCATTCAACAGTGGTGTCATTTATAGGAGCTGGTGAGAAA
The DNA here is from genome assembly GCA_013400735.1 of Pomatostomus ruficeps. Taxonomy (NCBI): domain Eukaryota; kingdom Metazoa; phylum Chordata; class Aves; order Passeriformes; family Timaliidae; genus Pomatostomus; species Pomatostomus ruficeps. Next base: position 127,612 of record VYZT01053683.1, read on the forward strand.
AGTGATGCGAGTGGCAGTTGTGTGGCAAGCAGGGAGTTGCCTTTCAGCAAGTGAGCATAACAAGGGTAATTTAGGCCGAAGAGCAGAAGAGACCTGCAGAGCAAAGCCCAGAACTGGGCAATGTCTAACGGGATTCTTTCAAGAGGGAGAATTCCTTAGTCCCTGGCCTTTCTGTGTAATCCACCTCTGCCTCTCCGGGCAGAACTGGCTCCTGCTCTGCCTTCTCACGGAAATGGACTGGTGGAAATTACAGGAATACCACTCACACTTGATAAATATCTTTTGTCACCATTACCTCATCTCTGAAATGACCCAGACACATAAAATTGCTTCTGCTTAGACCAGCTCTCATTTGGTCCTGTATGTTTGTGTAACAAACAACCGGCTCCCTGTCAACTTGGGTTTGTACATTTTCTCTCTCTCCCCTGTGCAAAGCAATAAATTAAGACCCAAACTGAGGAATATGTGCAAACCCCTGTAACTTTACTAGCCTTTAGTGAGACCTTTGAAGTAGGAGACTTTTAGTAATGAGGATGTTGTCATGGGGTTATTTGCATTCAAAACAACTCAGATTATTCACTGGGAAAGGTTCAGATTCATCCACTGCGTGTGCCAGCAGCTTCTCTCAACCCTTGTTCACTAGAACTTGTTTTCGTTATAAAAAGTCAGGCTGTAGGACAACTCCTGTCCAGACGAGCTTGTTTTAAACAGAATTTTAGAGAGCATCATTCCACCTCTTCTTGGTGCCTCAGGAAGGAAAGTTAATATAAGACAATTGGATCTGCCTGACTTTTTGGTATCTTCTCTGGCTTTTGAGACTGAAATGGATGGGAGCTAAAACACCCTTGTGTAGGATGCATAATGTCCTTTTTAAATTTCCTCTATTTAAATGTCTCTGCTCTGTGTGAATTCTGTAGCAAATTGACGTTAGATGCTTTTGCAAAAAAAATACAGCTATAAATCCTCTAGTATCTTGTCTTTGCTGAAGGGCTCATTAATTCACACTTACTGAAGCAAATAATGAATGGTAAACCCGAAGCAGCACCTGTGGCAGCAGTGGAGGAAGGAGCAAACAGAACCTAAAAATGTGATGGGAAGTGGGGATTCTTTATAAAAAGAAATGTAGTAAATGGCATGACTTTTAAAGAGCTGGCATCAGTGCCTTTTCAGTTCATAGTGCTGTTATTAGGTGATTTAACTGCATTTTCAGGGAGCATTTTGTAATCTGAGCTCTGCTGTTCCATGCCTTTGTAATCAGCAATAAGATGCATGGCTTACTGACAGGCTGGGAGAAGCATTAGAAATATGGATTATGGGATAGAAACACGAAGTTTCAAAGAAGTTTAAAGCAATTCTTGCGGAGACTGCAGTTCCTGGGCCATTTGAACCAGGGATATTAATACAGGCTGGAGGATAGGAGGTCACCTGGCTCCCTTCCCAGGCTTGGCTGCCCACTCCATCTCCGTGCAATACACAGTATTGCTGGTCTGATTCCTTTTAACCAAAAGGCAGTACTTTATTCTGTATTCCATTAAGAGAAAAGGAGTTGTAAGAGAATTCAGAAAGATTCCTGCTAGTAGATGGATAAATGTGATATGCAAATCACTTCAGGCTTGCAGCTCCCCATTGAGAAGAGCTGTGTGCAATTGTCATCTGGGTGCACCCTGCAATTACAGAAGAATCCAGGCAGCCTTTAATTTCAGGCCTTCGTGCCTTTCATCCCTGTTAACTGGACCTGACCACACTTCTCATTCACCCATATTTCCAGTAGATTGCCCAGATGTTTTGTCTCTTTGCTGGGATGCCCTGGAGTGCTTTGTTTGTTCAGAAGGCTCGGTCACGCTGAAAGGAGCCATCCTCCCCTCCTGTTGCTTCCTAGGAAGTGTTTAGAGCTTGCCCAGTAAGAGCCTGAAGATTCCTTTGAATAGAACCTCTCTGGCTGCACCCTGATAACATGGTCCCAACCAGTTAGGTGTAATAAATCAAATTATCAGATCTGCAGTTTCATGCAGCTGTTGTTAAGGTGGGTAGATTTAGGTAATTTTTGGAAGTTGCCTCTCAAGGTACCTTGATCCATTTTGCATTAGAAAGGTCAGAGTTCAGATGTGCAGAGTTGTGGCTCTTTCAGACGTGTTTAAATACATCCACACAAAACCACTGAGCTGTTCAAGAGGAGCTGTGGGGGCCTGGGTGGTGATGAGCTGGAGGAAGCTGAGCCACTTGAGGGAGAGCTGCTGTTAAAAACAAGCTGCTGTCAATTTTACTTATTCAATATATTTATTTTAAGCTATTTAAGTTTATATTCTGCATGGGCTGAACCTCCATGATCAGCCACTCTGGCAGGTTCCTGGTGTGCCACTCCTCACCAGTGCCCTGGGAGAGGCAGGAGGGGATGTTGGATGGGAACAGTGATGCTCAGGTCATATTTATTGCAGCCTTTCTTCCACAGAGCTCCAGACTAGCTTCAAGTTGATTTATGTCTGTAATTGATAATTCTGGGTCTCAGGGAGAAAATTATGACTCAGAGAGCCATCGCTGTGGGCACAGTAACGTGCATAGTGGGAATATCTTGTATCAGGATTTTAACGTACCCAGACTGTAATGAAGAGTGCATGATGTCATTGTTGCTTTTTGCTCGGAGTCAAAGATCGAGTGAAATCTAATGGGGTGGTGGTTTTTTCCTCAGACAAACAAGGAATTGTTTTTAGTGAGCGCAGATCACACAGATTTCCCTGGGTGTCTCTACTGGGGCTCTGTTATCTGCAGGCCAAGGTCCTGTCCCCAGGGTGGGGGGCTAAGGTTAATCACTTCCAGGTGGTTTGAGTCTTTTAGGCTTGACCTGACACTAATATCCCAGACTGTACGTTTGTTAGCTAAACAACATTGCCTGGGTATTTTCTTTTTTAATTTCACTTCAATGTTCATAGGAACAAACCGTGCTGGGCACTCTGGTACTTTGACAGCTGTGCTCCCTGGTGGGCTTCCAAATCCCAGTGTCTGGGCATTCCCAGTGCGTGCAGAGCAGTTCACCTGTGAGCTTGAGGAGAATTAAGTGTTTCCACTGATTGGTGACACCTCAGGAGTGCTGAGGACAGACACAGGGTACCAGTGACCACAGGATGTACTGTGGCCATATGACAGCAAATTTTTCCCCCCTTCCTGGTGAATGCTGCAACTCAGCTTGATCTGAATCCCTGCTCCATTTTCCCATTTCTCGCTGCACTCATCCTCATGGTGCATCTTCCTCCTGGGTGGTACCATCCTCTCTGGGTGTCTCAGGAGAGGCCACATGCAGGTTTTCAGAGCTCAGGGTGAGGGTTCTGCTGTGAGCACATTGGGACACAGAAATCACCCTCCTGCAGTTGGGAATTGTGCATTAACAACCAGCGTGGACACAAACAGCTCCCGCATATTCAGGAAAATGAGGAATAGGGAGAGAGGAATAGGGAGGAGGAACAGGGAGAGAGGTGGGGCAGCAAGACTGAGACGGGTCCTGCTGCCAAAATAATCAAGAGAAGGGAATAGTTTCCGAGGTGTTCATTCCCTAAATTGTTTTCCTTTTTTTAAAAAAAAATGGCTTCAGGGGAGCCAGAGATCTTCCGAGAAATCTGAGTTGTCTCTATTTTGACTTAATTCCTCTTGGTGTGGTGGAGTGGGGAGGTACTACAAATAAAGCTGCAATGTAGCAAAACACAGATCACTTTTCATTTACCATGTCCTTATATCCCAAACTGAAAAGTATCTGACACAGAAGCCAAGATGAAGTGCCAGGGAAAGGGGTTTATACTCTGAAATGGAAATGCCTTTGTTTAGAGAAAAAAAACCCCAAAATTCATTGATTCTTGTTAGATGTAAAAATGGAACTAAGTGGGCTTGAGTATGCTTAGGTATTTTTTATGGTACTGTGAACTGAACAGTTGAGCTGAGCCTTTGAACGTTCGTTTTGGGTTTGCATTTAGGACAAAAACTCAGATTTGACTTCGTTTTGGCAGTTGGTTGTGGGAAACCACTTTGGAGTAGATTTTATCTGTGGTTCAAATATGGTCAGCAGAACCCCATCCTTGAACTTCTGCTTGTTTGTGAGACATAAATCCAAAAGTTACTGAGGATGACTGGCTGCACAATGCTGTTGTGTTGAGGAGGTGAGGATTTTTGGACCTAGTTTTGATTGTTGTAGACATCAGCACTTTTTATCCTTAGATACTGTGATTTGGGAAGAGGAGAATAGTTTTAGGTGTATTTAAAATTACAAAGGTGAGTAAAATTATTAAACTGATGCTGGGCTAGTGAAACACTGTGTGAAGGAGCAGTTTTGTAGCTCACATGTTTGATAACAGCATCATGAAAATCAGGATAGATCTCGTGTTCCCACACAAACAAGCCTTGCCTTTTTGTCTAGTCCTGTTGCTTAACTAAGGCTGTGTTTGTTCCTGTTTCCATGGCCTTTGGCAGAGGGGAGCAACAACCTCCATTTTCCATTTCTATCCTACAATATGAAATGAGAATATTGGCATTTGATGATAGGCTATTTGCTGATAAAACATATTGGCCTCAGTAAAAACACTTCTGTAACTTGGCACTCGGTGCATTCCCACTAACTGCAGATTGATAAATAGAAAGGAGCTTGTTTGTCTGAAGCTTCAAAAAAGCAGAATAATCCAGCTCACACACAAAGTTGGTCTTCCACTGTGCAACTTTATGGAATAGGCAATGCCAAAGCAGCTTTCAGAGCAATTTTTTTTCTTGTGATGGTGTTCAGCCAGTGCCTCATTTTTGTATTATCTCCACTGACAGATGTTCATAGAGCCGAGTTACAACGTGGTGGCTGGTGCAGCGTCAGGATGTCAGCTGCTTTCTGAGCCCATTAGAGTTGCAGATTTATTACAGCCAGAGCATTGTAACCTGAAATATTCTGTACTGCTTCAATTTGAGTCATGTTTGGTTATGGATGTTTATTACTAATTTGAAATCCTGTCTGACTGGACCAGGTCCAGGTTGGACAACTAATCAGCGAGGCATCAGGAGCAAGGAGCACATGCTGAAATAATTCCTGTCTGGGTTTTAGCGTCTGCGTCGGCTGTTGTAGGAGAGAAGCAGTCAAAGCCTTGTTTTAGGGGGAGTCTTGAAAGAAACCAGGAAATATCTAAATACAGAAAATGAAGGGGCAGGGAGTGTGAGCTGAAGCTGAGCATGCAGGAGGATGTGGCTGCTGAGAAGGGTTGGAGGTGACTCCACACCTGCTGTAGTGTGGGAGCTGGTGCAGCTCCATCTGTCTCCGGAGCCTCCTTGCTCCAGCAGCCCCTGCTCTTCTGAGCTGTGTCAGTTCATGGTTTGTTTTTAGCTGCTATTTGCAACTACAGCTGCTACTACAGCAGCAAAACTTAGCCATGGAAATTCCCTGTGTGCTGGCATGGCCAGTCAGTGCAGACAGGCGCGTCAGAAAGGTCACCTTGTTCACAGGAGCAGGACTGGGCCACGGGCCTGTTCAACTGCAGCTGTGCCCCATGAGAGCATCCCTGGGAGGAACCCCGAGTGCACTCTGAACCCCAAGAAATCTCTGTGTTTTAAACAGTTCTCTGCAGATGGGCTGACTTTAAAACTCCATTTTTTGCTTCTGTAGTCACTGTAACCCCCAAGGGTCTGGACCTCAGCTGTCACGAGCAGGGAAACTGGGCTTGGTCTGTGCACCTGAGTGCAGCTTTGTAGTAAGGGATGTGGCTGGCAAAGAACAATCTAAGTGTTTAGAAACAAGGGAAGAAAGATACTTTTTGTCCATTTTAACTCCCAACTCCATTAAACTATTTATTTCCGAACTTTTCTTCTTCACCTCCCTCTTTTTGGAGCTGGCAGTGGTGGGAGTGTCACCACAGATATTTCTTGCTCAGCTCTGGGGTTTTTGTTCCATGGCTGCATCAAAACTATTGTTTGGAGATTTTTTTTTGTCGTGTAGCACTGTTGAGGGATGGCTCATGTTTTCTCTTACAGAATATTGATATTACCAACTTCAGCAGCAGCTGGAGTGACGGGCTGGCCTTCTGTGCCCTCCTGCACACCTATTTGCCTGCACACATTCCTTACCAGGAGCTCAACAGCCAGGACAAAGTAAGTTGTGTTGTACATTTGCAGAATTCACAGAGAACAGGATGGATGAAAAGGGGAAGGAAACCAACAGTGAACTCCCGGAGAGAAGTGCAGGGACTGCTGGGTGAAGAGTCAGTGACAACTTGGCTGAGTCCAGGGAGTACTGCAAATAAACACAAAGTATCTATTACAGTGAGAATTGTATTATTTAACACCTCTGCAGAAACCTTTCGCTCACAGTAAAGACAGAACTTCAGTGGGTTTTTTCCCCAGTTGTTACCAGTTTCACAAGAACCTATTTGTCAAACACCGAGGGTGTCAGTGAGGCAGGAATAGATGAGCTGTTCAAAGACAAAGAACTTGTGAGTGTGCCTTACTAACCCAAAAAAGTCTGGGTGCAAGTGTGGAATTCAGTCGTTTAGTTCTCAAATGCACCTGCTCATTTAAACTTACTGATTAACCAGATGCAAGGAAAGGTTCAGGAGTGTAACTTTGATATTAATCCTTCTGGACTTTTATTTCCACAGAAGAGAAACCTGCTGCTGGCATTTCAAGCTGCTGAAAGTGTGGGCATCAAACCCAGTCTGGTGAGTAACCTTTCAGCAAGGGAGCATTTGCTGCACACACCATTCCAACACCTCTCCTTGTTGCCGTGTGGGCAGTCAGTGACCTTGCACTCAGAGTGTCACACAGTGCTGGGGAAGGCTGCACCACCAGCAGGAAGTTCACAGTGTTAGGAGAACTTCCATAAAGAATTTGTAGAATCACAGAATTAATATAATTTGAAGGAAGTGCTGAAGGTCATCCATTGTTGAAATGAGGGTATGGATTATGTCCTCCTCTTGGATGCCAGCTCCATATTATTCATAGTTTTATGGACAGACTTGCCTGTTACACCGTTTTGTTTCCTTTTGCTTTAATGCTTTAAGAAACAGAAAGATAATTTGTTTGTTAAACTGTTCAAAAAACCTTTTTCAAAATTAACTGTATGGCAAGGGAGAGAGAAATTTAATATGAAGGAAAAACTGTTATGGGGTTAATGAGCTAGATACAGAAGCAAAGAAGCATCAGTTCAAATGAAGTTATACAGAAAACTGATCTTGGATTGCAGATAGAAGAAATCTTTCAGATTGTAGAATGCATTAACAAATTCCAGAATGGCACCTGGCCAGTGGCCCTTTCAGCAGGCGGCTTTGAGGGGCTCTGGGGTGGAAACAGAAGCGTTCAGAGGGCTCAGCTCCCCTGAGAGCCGTGGTGGGGTGCCTGAGCGTGGTGCTGTGTACGTGCAGGAGCTCAGCGAGATGATGTACACGGACCGGCCCGACTGGCAGAGCGTGATGCAGTACGTGGCCCAGATCTACAAGTACTTTGAGACCTGAGCTGCAGAGCAAGAGCTGGACAGAAGTGGGGAAGAGAACAAAGAATGCTACAGATGCACTCGATCACTTTAAAGACCCGCTTGCTCCTCTTCCACAACCAACCTAAGCTCTTAGTGTGAAAGGAAGCTCTTCCGTAGTTTTGATTCCATCTGGGACTGCAACCAAATAAAATCCCTGTTGTCCATCTTTGCAAACCAAATCCTTTGGTAAGTTTACTCCCACGTGGAAATTGCAAAGCGTTTTCAAGCACACATGGGATGTTTCTGAAGAGGATCCCTTGGGCTGACAATGTTTGCCTCGACAGGAGACCTGCAACACAGTGAAGTTCTAAGTCAATGTGGACTATGCTGGCACTCAAGGGAGGCTGGGAGATAAATATTAATGCAAAAGCTCACAAAAATGCTCTTCTTGCCAAAACATGCTTAACTCATCCCAAGTACATGTTGTTTTCTTGCCTCCATGTATTTTATAAAACACCTTGACAGATGCACTTCAGTTGTAGAACCTTAACCTGAGTAACTCTCACACATCTCACCCAATAACTGCACTAATTTACTCATAGCATAACCAGCAGGATGGTAACAGGATCATTTGTAACTCAGAAACCACCCTCTGTTCATCACCAGTTACTGAAATAACTCTGAAAGATCCTGTTAGGTGCCGGGACTTCATTTCAGCTCAAACAGAAATAATCTCTTTGAGGAAAAATAGGTTTATTACTCCAACTTCATTACTTGATTACTCCAGGAAGGCAGAGCTCGGTTTCCCGGCTGACTGTGCAGGCACAGTTATCACAGGAACATTGCAAATGCAATTTAATAGCTTTAGTTTGGAAGGTGCCAGTAATCAGGTGAGCAATACAGTGACATCTCCTATTTTTGTGGAGTGAGTGGAGTAACTTCTTCCTTCTGTGGTGTTGCTCCTGTCTAGTCAGCACAGCTATGTCACTGCTGCCTGGAGGCAGGAATCCAGAGACAGCCTGTGCCCTGGGCCATGAAATACAGTCCAGGGGGCCCTGGTCCATGCCTGGAAATGATGTGATGCTGCAAAGGAACACAGTCATATATCAGTACCAATGGAAGGTGCAACTGCACTCCACAAATTACAAATAATGTAACTGGAACCCATCTCTGTCACTGCAATCGGGCGCCAGAGAGAAGCTTCCCACCTCAGTAATACTGTTAGGAAAATGTCTGAAAGACACTGTTAAATGTCCATTATCCTGTTTCTCTTATTTCACCTGATGAAGTTAATTTTTGTGTTTTGTCTCCAAGGATGGCAGGATCCAGCAGGCTGCTGGCTTTGTTCTAGGAGCAGGTCTGGGAGAGCGTGTAAAGGCTGCCTGGCTGCCTTAGGGCGTGCTGGTAGGAGAAGGTTGACATTTAGTTACTGTGTTTAACCCTGATGCCTTGTGGACATCAGTCCTAGGGAGCTAGGGATCATTTCTCTCACAGAAAACACTAGAGCTCACTGCTCCTACCTCCTGGAAAAAGGCTCCTGAAATGGAAACAAGATTTCACAGAACAAAATTGGTTTCAAGCTTTCAAGGGCTTTGCAGGTGGCTGAGCTCAGCCTTTGGCTTCCCCACAGTGCTTTGTTGTTTGATTTTATTTTACTTTGTAATGCTATTTAATTAATAAACAACGTGTTTCAGACTTTGGCTTTCTCGCAGCAAAATACAGGATTCAGGAATAGATGGCAGAGTCCAGGGCCAGGGAGTGCAGTGAACAGAAAGGACACTGGAGGAAGGCAGTGTGTGCCTGTTCTGCAGGAGGAGAAAATCATCGCTTGCTTTAGTTTTAGTCTGAAATTTATTCTAATCCATTGCCTCTGGGAAAGTCCAATTCCAATCTTTGGAGAGGCTGTGTGATACAAATGGACAGGGGAGTGCACTGCCAGTGCCCCTGCACGCTGGGTGCCATCCTGTGCTGTGAGAGAGCAGCTGTGAATGCTGCCACAGGCAGTTCCTTGCAGGGGAGTCCTTTCTAGATGGAATTCACTCTCCAGGATTTCCCAGCTGTCCATGGAGACCCAGGATAAGTTCCTCTCCATGTTCTCGAATCAGGCTAAGATGGAAAACTCGGCTCAGCAGAGCTCCTTGAGGCCCTCACACCGCAGAGCTCTGTGGCCTCGTGGATGCAGCAGCTCTTTTCCCTGGAGGTGTCCCCTGGCAGGGATCCCAATTCTCTCCAGCAGGCTGCAGTTCAAAGCTGTAGTGAAGTCAGCACAGAAAATTCCATATTCCTCAGCGGGCTTTGGATCAGGCGCTTGCAGGGATGAGAAAAACACTTTTTAATTCCCAGTGTCTGGTAAACATCTCCAAGTAAATGAGGTAAAAAAAGGGAATCTTAGCGCTGTGGTCACGGGAAGCGTGTCCCGTCTGGCTCAGGGTGCACTGGCTGTGTGGTACCTCCTGTGTCAGCATCCTCTGCTCCAGGGCTCTCCTGACTCTGTCTCTCCAAGGCTCACTTTACCCATTACAGACCTTTCTGTGGGGTCCAGAAGCCTTTTTTTCCAAATGATTCATGCAGAGCAATGTTTCTGTCATCTCTTTGCAGCTCGCTCTCCCATGTCCCCCGGTAGCATAGAATAAACACTAATTCTGCCCGGTTCTATTGGTCTATTCCTAAATGTTTTGCTTAGCTAGGAGTTAGAACACAGAGTTGTAGTAGGTAGTAGGGAAGAAGATAACTCAGTTTTACCTTTTGTTCAATGTTACTGTTCAGTCCTCAAACCTGCAAAACATCTCATTTTGAAAAGCTGATACTTTGAGAGATTGTTTTCCAGATTATTTTTTTAAATTAAGGATATTGTTCATTTGTTCATTTAACTGTTACAATATCAGGGGGTGGGGGGTTCTTCCTTTTAAACCTTGCACAGTTACATTTCTAGACCTGGATTTTCACAGGTTGCTGTTGTTTTTTCACGCTGCCTTAAAATTTCAATATGAATTTAAATTTATCCTACTCAAGATGCTGCAGACTGGCCTGGTTTTTGGAGACTCTGCAGGCCCTTTTAAGACATCTCAGATTGGAGCTGCAAAATTAAAGGTCAAGCTGCCTTTAAAGTTAGGGAGTTTAATTAAGTTAAGCAGGAGGGTATATGGATAGTCTTTATAGAAGTTCTGAAAATTCTCTGAAGATGTCCTGGATATGATGATATGACAGGGATGGTGTTGAGCAGTTTTGCCTAAATCCTTTCTGACTTTGCCTCTTAGGAGTAATGGACCTTTCCCTGGTGTGCAGGCAGATAAATCTCTTCCCTTGCTCCCTGAATTGTCACTCACAGGCACCACCTGCACTGCCTGTGGGTGTCCCTGGGGAGTCTGTGGGGCTGCAGGGAGCCAAACAGCTGATTTGGAATGAGCAGGTGAGAAGAACGGTTCGGAGGGGCTTTTGGTGACATTCCGTGGAGGGATGTGGCAGCGTGTGACCGTTGTACTGTAGAGTCAGAGAGGAAAGGAGATTCAAGAGTGGAAGGTCCAGCCTGGCTCCTGGAATTTCGGGTGAGACAGAGGAGGTACAAATTGTTTCATGGCTTGGGAAGGTACAGAGGTGTGAGGAGCGAGCCCAGAGTCAGCCCTGTGAGGAGGTTCTCTAGAAGGGCTGAGGAGCTGCTTCAGAAAGTTCCTGGTGAGACTGAGGGAGAGGGACAGGGGACAGCCACACCTGGGCCTTTGTGACGGCAAAGGAGAGTCCGTGTGGACTGTCAGAGGGGCATTCCTCCTGAGAGGGCAGCCTGAGGGTCTCAGAGGATGAGCAGGGGACACAGCACCGAGTTTGGTGCCTCTGCCAGGCTCCCCTTCCTGTGCAGTGCAAAGGGCACAAAGACTTCCCAGTCCTTCCTGCACTGCAGCAAGGCAGCTGTGCTAAGCAGAGGGATTTGGGGCTTATGCAGGGTCCCTTTGAGTTCTGGCAGTTTTCTTGTTGTGATTTGAAGTTGGTTTTTACAGGTTTTCTCTCTTGTTTTGTACGTGCAACGAGTTCTGTGCAAGCTTTCTTCTGAACTAAGTGCACACAGGCAGAATGATTGGTTCTTCCCAGTTTGATTCCTGACCTGGAACTCTTGAAAAATCCACCGTTTTACTTCCCTGGCTTTCCCCCTTTCCTTGGCAATGACCACACGAGCCTGGGCTTGTTGGTTTGCTCATACCTCCCTCATCCTGCTGGGCTGGGGGTGCCAGCAGGAAGGATCTGACTGGGCCAGCTCCTGGCAAAGCTGAGCCTTGTGCATCTGATCACAGGCAGGGTCTGTATGGGATGAGATTATGCATTTTTTCCTGTCACAAGAGGGCTTTTGCCTAAAAAGACTCAGGGCATGGAGCATTAAGACATTTTTAAACCCAGCAATAAGTTCTACTATGCTCAGCTGTGTTGGTTTGTACCAACTCCAGTGCCATCGACGCTCGCTCACCGACACGGTGCAGAACCAGCTGCTCACTGAACTGCAAGTAACCTTTTTTTTTCTCTCTAAACTGATGGTCTCTCACGTGTGCCAAGTCCCATTGGGCAGTGCTGGACACAATGTTTTTATTGACTGTTGGTCCAGGCTTGAGTTTGTCATATGGGATGATCACCTCTGACAGTTTTAGCTTTCCCTGTTGGGTACAGATGTTACATCGTAATCTAATTTATACAAAGAGCACATTAGAATGTACATACTAAGCATTGCAGATTTGGACATGCTAATATTTAAATATTAACATTATTAAAATGTATGATGCAAAAATCTGTGTAATATTTCTAATAAATCTTTCTCCGTTTCTGAGGTTTGTTGGAATGTTTCGGTTACCTACATACAATACAAAATCCAGAGTATCTCCCATTCCTGAAGTGTTCAAGGCCAGGTTGGACAATGAAAGAAATTGGCATTTAAAGCTCTTCAAGGCTCTCAGGTGTGTTTGTGTCCAGCTGGGCAGGTTAAACCCTGTGGGAAAAGTTGTCATTTACATAACCCAAACTACTTCGCCTTTCCCCATCTCAGTATTGTGTTTCAGCCCCGGATTTTTAGTGCTGGGCATTAAATGATGCTCCCAGGCTCTGCTGTCTATTTCCAGAACACACTCCTGGTGCTTTGATTCATTTGTGGGGGAACCTGGATTCTCTGTGGAGATTGCCAGGAAGTGATACCCGTGGGTAGGTTTGGTTCAGCAAGAGACTGGAAATGAAAGGTGAGGGCAGTATTTTCCCGGGATGATTTGTGGGTGGGGTGACAAAATCCAGGGCTGCGTCGTGGCTCAGTGTGCTTTTAGTGCCAGGTGACTCCCGATGCTTGGAGAACGTGGATTGGCATGGAAAGAAGAATTCCCTTCCTGACTGGTGAAAGATGGAAGCCAGAATAGGTGGAAGAGAAGCATAAGCAATGTGAGTAGAATAAAGAGCTTTCCAGATGGGCTGCAAAGGTCAGAACGAGGTGGCTGAAGCCTCACAGGATTGTTCAGGCTTTGATACTGGAATGGAGCAGGACCCCGGAGTAAATGTCACCCAGGAGAGGCAGATGATGGGGCAGTCACTGGTTTTATTGAGGCATAACAGGAAGAAAATGAAGCTGTAAAATGCCAGCGTGGGTAAACATCATTCACATATCCTGAACGTGAACTGCTGTCCCCTCTTGAGTACACAGCAATGACCGAGGCTTCATCCTCGCCCCCTCGGCGAGAGTTTAAGCCGGTTAAAGAGAAAGTAACAAGATTAAGAGAATTAACATGGGGACAAATGCCTTTCTTAACGTGCTCCACACAGCTGCACACCTTCTGTACAAAGCTCTTTCTCTTGGCATAAAAAAAAGAATTTACAGCAGTTCAAACCCTTGTTCCACCTTGATGTGCTGTAGCTTTTGCCTCCTCAGGCAGCTCATCCTTTCTCTCACAGGAAGCCGCTCCCAGGCTCTAATCATGGAGACAAAGGAACTCTCCAGGTGAGCGATTGGTCTGAACATTCCAAACATTCTCCCAACAGGATCGAGCTTCTGGGAAGTGAGGCTGCAACCATGACTCTACTGGGTTGGTTGTTTGTTTTTTCAGTTTTAAAACGTTTGTTATTTTCTTTGCCCAAATTTAAACTACAGCCAGGCCAGGTACAGTGAAAGCCATGAGTGAAAGTGTCTGAATAAAAATAATTTATTACTAAATAATAATCTCTGCACAGCTCAGCCCTGGAGAGCAGCTGCACTGCCAGGGTCTTGGAGAACGCTTCTGGGAAGGGAGATTTCTGTCTGAGACTTGCAGAGGGGTTAATAATATCAATGATAAATAATATTCCAAGGAATAGTGGAAGGCAGTTCTTCCCTTCAGCTGCGACATTGCTTTCAGAGGGACTGAGCTCGGAGGGTTTCTGACAGAGCCTTGCAAGGATGGAACCCGCACCATCCGCAGGTTTGGAGTGCAGATTCGGTATTTGCTGGCAGCTGCCTGTGGACAGGAAGGTCGGTCCTGCCCCTGCGTTTGCTCATTTGAATTTTTGTGTGTATTCTGCAGTTTCCCTTCACCACAGCCAAGCCGCTCTTTAACCCCCGCGTGACCTGCCTGGCCCTGCCTGTGAAAGGAGCCTGAATTTTGGGGGATCAAAAGTGGTTTTCAGAGCTCTGGCTGGGACCTGGAACACCACAGGTTTCTAAGTCCTCTGACGGCCACAGATAATCTCAACAATAGTAATAACAGATATTTATAAATCATGAGCTCATCTTGCACAGAGAAAGCCAGCTGAGGGATTTGCATTAAATCTCGGTTTTCTCTAGTATTTGAGCATAATTCTATATTCAGAGCCGTTGTGTTGCACCTATTCAAGTCTTTTCATTGCATTCATTTGGAGCTCCAAGTGTCACATCTGCCCACGAACCTGAATAGCTTTAAAGGCTGGGGTGGGGACTCATTTCCCTGATGTCAGGGCTTGGCAGGGAGCAGAATCACTTCTCCCTTTGCTGGGAGGTGTTGATTGGGAGTGAAGAGGACACTCAGCACGTCCTGGGGGTACGAACTGCTGAGGGTTCTGCCCAGGAAGCAGCTCAGCTCTGAATGAAGCAATCACGGGTTGTTTGAATTGCAAAGGGCATCAGTGCCCGTCCAGCTTCTCCGGGGCTGGTGTTGGCCTAGAAACACAACGCATCCCGAGGATTTCGCAGGGAAATTGGCTGTGCCAGCTCCACCACCACACAGGAGACACTGGGCCCAGGACCCGCTGGGAGCCCCGGGCAGGGCTCAGCCCTGTGGGGCCTGGGCAGCAGCTTTGCCTCCAAATCCTGCTGGAAGAGGCACTTGGCTTTCCACCCCAGGAGCTGGTTAGTGCACAAAACCAAACACAAAAATCGAAAAGTTTCTTCAAAATGATGTTCTCATACCTTGGCCTCCGCTCAGCCAAAATACTTCCTTTTTCATTCCACCGCTTTGGTGGAGCCGTTTACGGTTTGTTTTTTGGTTTTTTTTCAGTCTTGTGTTGACTTCTTTGTTTTCTAATGAAACCATTTCTGAAGAATTCACACACCTGCATTGTTGCGAGATGAGATCTTGCAGATAATTTAAAGCACCGGTTTGAGATTCCAGGATAACACACAGTAATTATCTGGCAATGACCCTGCGGACTAGGAAAATCTAAGTTTGTTCATCCGCAGTTTACGATCTTAACGTAGTTTTTCTGTTTGGTTTTCCAAGGGGTTTGCTGAACGATTGAAATCTCTAGTATGGAAATAGCTTTCCCTGGAATTTCACTCTTTATTTTCCATATCTTCCAGCAAAACGCCTGCAGCCCTACAGCTACAAACCTCACCTTGGGCCATTCCTCTCCTCGTCGTTTAATTCAGGGCTCAGCAGGAGCCTTTGACGTGCTAATGCGGGCAATAAACTTGCAGAGGTGTCACTGCCTGCAAGTTACCCAAAAAACACCCATTCTCTTCGCGGGGGCAGGCCGTGCAGTTCAACCTGTGCCTGGCAGCACCATTTGAGGACGGGTTTTGTAGCTGCTCTGTGGTTTCGGGGTTGTGCTGTGTCTTGGGAATCCTTCCTTGGAGTCAGGCTCAGGACAGGCTGGGTCTTGTCCTGCGAAACAGCTCAGAAGTACCAGTGGAGACTTGAGTGGGAACGGGGATGGGGCTCGGGAGGCTCTGCCAGGCTGGTGGCAATGCCTCTGTCTCCTGATTTCCCGTTCTCCCGTGTCGTGGGCAGTTTTGGGGTGGAGCTGCCCTCGTGGGAAGGGATGGATGGCAGCTGCTCTGCTTGCAAAGCCACCGGTGCTGGGCTGCAGCACCCAAGGCCAGTGCTGGCCACCACTGCAGCACTCACAGCTCCATCCAGAGCTGCCCAAGCCAACATGATGATGCTGGAGCAGCAAGACAGATGAACTTCTTGTATGGAACTCACCTTTATTGTTGATAGCCAGAAGATACCAGTGTCCCTTTGCAGCAGAGACACTCCCACTTGGGTTAGAGAGGAAAAATTGTTGAGTTTGCTGAGGAGCGTCTGAGCTGGCAAATCTGGCTGCGGGACCAGCAGGAACATCTCGGCTCTCAGGAGATTTTCTTTGTGTTCCGAGCCCTGCCCGTGGGCTGGCGGGGCCCCTCGCTGGGGTGTGTGCAGGGATGTGTGCGTGGGGCTCCTCTCCAGCTCTTTGTGCCCGGGCCAAGAGCACTGGAGGTGTGAAGGCAGAGGTCGCTCGGGAAGTCCTCGGCGCGGCCGGAGCCTGCGCGAGGCCTCGCTCAGGAGAGATCACAGGGGCTGCAGGAAGAGCTCGGCCTGCGAAGCGGCAGCTCCGCTCCCCGGGGACGGCAGCGACAGAAGGAACAGCACGTACGAGGCTGGAGGGCTCCTGCCAAGCCGCGGGGACGGGGCTGTGGCCGCCCCAGGGTGCCGCTCCCGTGTCCCAGCCCCGTTCGCAACGTGGGATCCGTTTCAATCGGTTTCCCTCGGAACAAAGGAGCCGGGGCAGTCCTTGCACTTGAAAGCAGCAGGTTGGGGTTGCTGCAGTTCCCTACGTGAGTGTTGGGAGGCGAATCCCTGGAGGGAAGTGGAATCCAGGAAAATAATAGTAGTGGCGATTCATCTGTCTCTGACATCTGAGCATCCAGCAGGGCTGCGGGGCTGCCATGTTTCTGTTGCGCTCAATTCTTGAACGGATTCATCATCCACCGAGCTGCCGGCTCTGGGCTGTGTTTACCCCGATGGTTCTGTGATTTCCTTGCCCCTTTACAGATTCCAGACCGTGAATTTGCACCCTCTCACCTGCGGGTCCCCTGAGCCCCAGGAGCTGCAGGGTTTCACAGAGCTCGTTGCTCCAGGAGGCAGCACATTCATTTGGTGTTTCACGGTCCAGTGTGCGATGCCAGATGTTTTACAAGGGCTCAAAGAGCACAGCTGGAGGGCAGGATCTGGGAATGGGCTCATCCTGTTCTCCCTGCCAGCAGGATTTAACCACGTTTGGTACGACAGAGCTGAGCACGCTCGTCCTTGGCCCCCCTTGCAGGAGTTGTGTTGGGAATCAGTTCAGTTGCCCCAGTTAATGCCAGAATAAACCACTGGGCCTTGGCACGGGCTCTGCTGCTTTGGAGAGCCATGAATCTCCGTGTAATGCAAAATCCACAATATTCAGTGCCTCGCTACCTGTCTCACTGAGACCTTGCCCAAACAACCTATTCATCAGAACCTGAAATAATGGTTTCTCTGTCTGTGTCTGACATGATAAACCACAATTTCCCTGGGCTCAGTTGTAATAAGTGCTTCCATGATCACAAAAGCAGATCTTACTCTAATGAAATGTATCCACTGCAGAAAGTTAATTCTGGTTTTGCTGAGGTGCTGTGCAGCAGCAGAAGGTGGCTGCTGGCACACGCTCCAGCACTAGGAAAACAATGAGTGTAAAAACCCTGATGTAAATCCGTGGCTTTGGGGGAAAAGTGCTTTTCCGTGATACTTTACATGATTTATAACAGGCTCTGCACGAGGGAAGCTGCACTCATCCCAAAATAATAAATAAACCAAACCAGTGTGGGCAAGTTCAGGATCCAGCCAGCGCTGATGGAGCAGCCAGACCTGGGGCTGTGAGCCTGGAGCTCACGTCAAAATCTGCTCCTTTCAGGGCACTTCCAGGCCGACACCGAGGTTTGAATCCCAGGAGTTCTGGGCTTCCCTGTTAATGCCATCGTGGAATCGCTCCTTCCCTGTGACAGCAGAGAGCCAGGGATCCAAAGTGCAAAGGTGGTGGTGGGAGGGCAAGGGCAGCAATGCTTCTATGCTCAGTTCCTTCTCTGTCAAATTAAATGTACCCCGGGGTCAGCTTTCCTTCAGCATCCTGGTCAGCCTTAACCATCCTGAGATGTCCAGCTTGATAAAAATGACTTTGTTCAATACAAATTAACAGTCCCCCTTTGTATCTGTCTGACCCAGAGCATTGCTGGTCAGCAGCAGTGTTTCCATTTTAGCTACATCCATCATCATTTCAATCCTGTTTTTCCCATGTGTTTTTTGCTCTGATTTAACTTTGGATCCTCAGAAGGCGTTGCCTTCCACAGGCTTTAGTTTCCGACTTTGTTTAAAAGAAAAAAGAAATCAATGGCAACTTCTTTTACTTTCTGTTTGCTACAGGAAGGTTTATTGTCTTTAATTGTTTGGATTTTTTTCCACTTTCTCGGCTGGATTATTCAGTGCTGCTGGATGCTTCAGCAGCGGTGTGAAGTTCAATCCCTGCTCTGTGTTTTGATGGTGAGCACAATATAAAGCATGAAACCTGTGATGAAAAGGTAATCAGTTATTAAATTATATTTATCTTCACCTTCCATGCTGGTTTGAGATCCCCCAGAGCAGACAACCCCTTTCTTTGGTGATTGCATCAGGTATAATTTTTTTTAAGCTTCTTAGACTGAAACTCAACCACTTCAGCCCTGTGAGTAACAGCATTTGCTAATCCGTGGTATTTTGCCATTTCTTACATCAGGAAATGCCCCGCTGTGCCACAACCATCCCCAGACCGAGCGCTGCCAGGATTTTGTGAAATCTCTTACATTGGGTCAGTGCTCTTCTGGTGGCGAATTCTTTTTTTCGGTGCAGCAGCTCCGGTGTCCCGGAGCAGCAGCAGCATCCAGAGCCCTCGAGTTTGGGGACAGCGAAGGCAACTTTTTATTCCGAATGTAGCAAAGGGGTGCCCAAAACCTGCACACGCCGGGCCGGGGGGAGCGGGGCCGGGGCCGGGCGCTGCG
>VYZT01053698.1:0-24756 GCA_013400735.1 Pomatostomus ruficeps
AGCTGGGTGTATTCAGAAACACTGTAGGAAATGAGAAGGGGCATCAAAGCCACCATGAACTATAGTGTCATCATTGGATGAGGTGTTCTAGGGGTGTTTTCTAGCCACAATCACATTAATAGTGAGAATAGCAAGTTACTTGAACCCTGATCCAAAACACTCAGTAATGCAATATTTAGTGGTAATGTTATGTGGGACACAAATGCTACACCCCATCAGTTTGTTTTAAAGAAAGCAAAAGGAGCATTTCTGTTCCAAACAGAAAACAGCCAAGGTACGTGAAACAGCTGGACAGCTGCTGGTCCCANGTGAAACAGCTGGACAGCTGCTGGTCCCACACTCATAAAGCAGTTGTAGGAGCAGTGGGCTCTGCACCCCCCAGTCCTCCATGAGCCCCACGCTGCGCTCACCCAGGCACTGTGCTCCCTCAGCCAGGTCCCGGTGTGCAGAAGGGGCTGTGCTCCAGCCACACCTGAGGCCACACCTGTGGTACAGAACGTCTGTGTGTCTGGTCTAGGGACCGCTGCATAATGCCAGCAGTCCCTTTGTGTCTCAAGCTGTGGTCTTGGTTTCATCTGGAAACTTAAGACAAGTAACTAGGAGGATCAATGTGATTTTAAAAAAGTGAGTTTGTGTCACTTGGTTGGCTCAAAGGGCTCTTTCTTCTTGATTGTTCCCTGGACAACCGTTTTTTTGATGCTGTGTCTTACCATTAGTCAGAGCTAAAATAATTTGTCAGGCTAGTAGAAATTATTTCAGACCCAACAAACATTTCCTAATGCCAAGTGCAGAACAAAGGCCAGAAGAGGAGGGAAACTTGTCCATACTTAATTATGTATTTCCAGATGTAAGAAAGACCAGCCCTTAAATTCAGGGATGGTGCTGGAGTTGCCCATTTTGGCTTTCAGTTCACCACTGCAACAAGCCTGAAGAAAAGTTCAGGGAAACAGGTTATATATTTCTTCCATAATTAATATATTGCTTTAATTATTTAATTAATATGTTTGAAATATTGAGGTGCTTTATGAGAGAGTTGTCACAGCTTTCATATAAAAATAGAAAAATCAAATCAAGAAAAGTATAATATTTTCTGTCGCTCAAATAGCTTGCAAAGCTCATTATTTTTGTGTTATTTTCCTGACATTAATCTTTTCACTAAAACTATGTGATTGAAAATAGAGGGATAATTAGCATTAGCCCATTTATGAGAAACTGCTAGTGACAGAAGCTTATTTATTGTTGTGTACAATTAAAATATGATGTGAACACATGAGAATTTACATTAAAACAAGATTGCAGATTGTCAGCAGTTTCCTTTGTTCAGCTGTGTGTTTATTAGGCTACAGATGCTCACCTACTTTTATATGACTTTATAGTAACAGCAACATGTTCATTATTGGAGATGTCTAAACCAGTTCGATTACGCAACATACAAAGCAAAAATATATCTGATATGATCTTTGTTAAAGAATTAGATCTGGAAGTAAGATTATATACCAACAGAAAAAAAAATACATTCTTTTTTCATCTCTTTATTGTTTTGGGTTTGTTTGTGGTTTCTTTTTTAATTTATTCCTTACAGTAAGTGTTGTTTATACATAGCACCTAGGGTGATTGATGTAGATTATTTTGCTGGTTTATTTGGACAACTTCAGTGCACTTGCAAATAAACAACTTGAGACCTGTCAGAAAAAAAAAAGGCAGGCACATTTTTTTCCTACTTCTGTCATTATACAAAGTGATTTCTGCAGTATAACAGTTGGTATTGGTTTGTGTGTTTAAGGATCTCTGGCACTTGTGGTCCCATTATTGGGAGTTTCAGCTTTATGTTCCTTGGCGTAGATAAAGCATGGCAGGAGGTCACAGTGAGAGATGCTTTTCCAGCTCCTGTAACTGGATGGGTGGTGTTTCAGAGCTACAAAATGGAAAGCAAAAGTTTTGTCTGTCATTGGTACTCTGCTGACACACAACGTGGAGGAAAGCAAAGAAGATACTTATTTCTTTCTGGCCTGGAGAAGTGATCAAGCATAGAGGAGCTGTTAGCAAGTCCCAGTAAGAAGTTATGAAAGAAAGTTCTAGGAACCTTTCTAAACGGAAAGGTTTTGTGCTTTCGGGAGTAAGACAGGGTGATCGTGTCTTCAGTGTACCTGGGGGCTGACACACCAGCATCACTAACTTGTGCTGGAGTGGTTCACATTGTTCTCCAGTCAGAGAAAATATTGGTCTTATTGATTTCACTTTTTTTTTTTTATTGTCACTATGTGCAAGTCTAACTATTTTATGAAGTTTCTGAGAAGATAGGTATCAACTTGCACAGCTTTCGTGCTTGCTCCGTGTCTCTTATGGTTGTCAATGTTATTTCTGTATTGTTTCTCATACCTAGAACTGTGTATAGACACAAAGTCATAGTCCCTGACTCTGACCAGAATCTTAGTCTGGTTTTCTGGAGCAGAAGCAGGATGAATAAATGAAAAAGCACTTTGGTCACTAGCAAAATTAAGACTTTAAGCATATTCTTCAAGTTCATTAATGTGAACAGAAAGAACTGTGCTTAAGTATTTTCTTCTGACTTTCCTGATGGGAAGCAAATTTCCCCTCTTCAACATGCTAATATCTTTTAAAAGTTTCTTTGCATCCCTGCCACCTCATTTGTTACTTTTGCCTCAGATGGAAAAGCAGTAAACCCTTACTTGTTTGGGAAGTGTTCAGATACTCCTAGGCTGTGATAGTAGTCAACCCAGCATGTACAGCAATTGAATGCTTCTTGCTGCTTCAATTGCTGTTTCAATTACTAGGGTCTTTTTTTTTGTTTGGGAGTTTCTGAGGAAAGGAATAAATCTTTCCTTTCTGTTACTTCTGCTGAAATTTCCTTTGGAGAAAAGTTTCCAAAGTCCCATCAAGTTTCACTGCCCTGTATGAACATTTAAATTCAGTTTAAATGCCAAGCAGCATTTACAACTGTGGTCTAGATTCACTTCTGATTTTCATGTCACATTTCTGCTATGTGTATTATCACTGACATTGATTTAAATGGATTATCTTCTCATAAATTATTGTTTCATTTACATAAAATAATTTAGGGAAGCATATCTTGATATTCTAATGCAAAAATTATGGTGCTTCTAGTTAATTAATTAGAGGTGTCAATAATTTTCTAGAATTATACCACATACCGCATAATCATCTCCTTACAGTACTTTCCTAATTTGAATCTCAGGATCATTGAGCTGAGTATGTGGGCAGAAACTTCTGAGTGACAAATTCGTGGTTTGTCCTCTGATGGTGTTTTTACCATTGCAGCTTTAGCTCAAATCTGATTATTAATTTTAAAATTTGCAGCAGCTCATAATGATCAATATAGACTCCTGTGAAGTCCCAGAGTAAAAAAAATCCACAAATATTTTAATGTTCTTATATTTGAAAATGGAGGTTTAAAAAAACTCATAGTTTTAACACTGTAAAAATCACCCACTCATGAAAGTTTAATCTTAGATTTAAAACTGACTGTGATCTAAAGCAAAGAAGGAAGGAAGAGGAGGGGCAAGATAGAAGACAGGTAGAAATATCCCTATACAGGAGCATCTGAGCTTAACCTTGAATACCAGAATTTCTTGGCAGGGATTTGTGCTATCCCTTCTGCTTACAGAAATGAGACAGGTATGATACTCAAAAAGTGCATTCATGTCCTGCAGTTTTCAAAAAAAAAAAAAGGATTTGACAGTGTCATTGAACCCAGGAAGAATTAGACATAGTTCTTGGAAGCCTGAATTTTAAAGAATGTTAATTAAAATGTGACCTACTATATTTTACTTCTCAGTTTAATGAATATTTTTTCCGTCAGGTTTTTATTCTGTCACAGTGATTTTTTATTTTTTTGAGCTCCTCAAAATGCACTTCTGCTCTTAAATGTAGCTGGTTTTGACTGGTGTGCTTCTATTCAAATGTCCCAGAAATGCAGATAAGAGAGCAGTGTGATATGGTATTATGAGAGGTTTCATGCACATCTCTCAAGAAATGCATCCTTCAGTTATGTGCAAGTTTGCACTGTCACTCTCGTAGTTTTAATCCTCTTGATTTCTTACTTTCTCAATCTGAATGTACAATCATATCAAAGCAAAAGTCAGGTGCTATCCTAAAATGTTTTGGATTATTGAAGGTGCAGATAAGTAGACTTTGGTTAAAACTTGGGAACTGCTAACAAAACTCAAAGCCAATGTTAGTTTTTTTGCCTTGCTTGTGGAAAGAGCAATGAATATTGATAGGATGCAATGAGAGTCAAATTAATCTTTTGCAGTGGCCATTAATAAAACAAACAGTGTTTCTCTTTACTGAAGCTGATGTCTCTTAGGCAGACTGTTTTAATGCAGGTAAGAAAAGTTTCAAGAAAGGAAATTAATGGGTTTGTGATAGCTTATATTTTTAGCAGTTCACTTTCTTTTTAATTTTGAAAGGCAGAATAGTAGTTGTAGTACTTCAGAAATCTTTAAGACAAAATACGTTCTCTTTACATACCTAATATAGGTACCTTACCTCTGAAGTTTTCAGCCTTGACTTAACTATAAAACTGAACACAACCTTTTGTGAAGGAAATATAGTGTATAGTGTGCATATTTGAATTTGGCAAGTCTGCTTTTCTGACCCTGATTTTTCTGTGTCTAACCAGCATTGGTTTATTGATCAAAGAAAAAGACAGAGGAGTGAAGGGGATCAAGCCAAATGAAATATCATTAGAGGAAAAAAATTTTAGCAGAAAAGAGAAAGCTTTAATCCTAAATGAAAATTTTATTTCATTTTTATATTTATTTTAAACATTTTTCCTTTATGAAATTCAGTCACATTTTAAACAAAAACTGTGTTTATAAATGGTATACTAAGATGCCTCATAGAAAAGACTGCGGTGCAAATGACTTTGAGATGTTCAAAGCTCGGTTTTGTCCAATCAGTATTATTGTGGATCTTATTTCAAGGAGTTACCACCCTTTACCAATTAATCTGTGCCAACAATTATATGGATCTGTGTTAATAATTGGATGGATCTTCAAAAACTTGCAAACTCCTATTTCTGTTGTTAGTCAAAAGAAGGCTACTTGTTTCTGTATGACCATTTTTTAGGCTTCAACTAGTGGATTCTAAGCAAAATGTATTATTGTGTATGT
This sequence comes from Pomatostomus ruficeps, assembly GCA_013400735.1. Lineage (NCBI taxonomy): Eukaryota > Metazoa > Chordata > Aves > Passeriformes > Timaliidae > Pomatostomus > Pomatostomus ruficeps. The sequence goes on from VYZT01053698.1 coordinate 5,157, forward strand.
GCTGATATTACTGCAGGTAGAAACTGGAGAAGTCATTGGGTTTCTGACAGGATGAAATTTCCCCACGAAAAACCAAATAATTTCCCCCGTGGAAACCACACAGTGGTTTGCCCATGAGAACCATTTATCTGAAAAAATATCAGGGAAATATCTCTGTAAAATATCTGTTTTTAATTGAGGTAGTCATTCGAAACGACCTGTCTGTTCATTTAGCTATTTCACCCTTTTGTACATCAGTGAGGGTTTCTTCTTGCCTTTTAACATCAGGTGCTGCAGTATTTCTTGTAGCCTTGAGCCTCTTCCAGCTCCTACACAAGAGCTGACTGATCCTGACAATAGAGGGCGATCCACGGTTCACTGTGCGAGGAATGGGGCTCGGCTCTCCTCTGGAACCATCAGCTTCCCCACGGCGTTTCTTGGGGCGGTGATGTGTTCGAGCTGGCTGTGGGTCACAGCTGGCCTGCAGTTGCTGCAAATCTTTTTTTTCAGACTGCTGCAACTCGGGTGTTTGCTGCATTAAATTCTAGAGGAATTAAGTTGTCCAGAGTACTGCTGTGTGCACTCTGAGCAGAAACTGCACTTTATGGCAAATACTACATTGTGTCACCCTTGAGGAAAGAAAAAGGAACTTTTCTAAGCTTGGTCAAGACAACTGTAATGGGAATATGTGAGGCAGCTTTAGTCTGCCTGCAAGCAGAGGCTGTGAAAACAGCACATCCTTGGGAACAGAGGGGTTGGACTGTGTGTATCGGCATCCCGTTGCTTGTTCAACATGTACACATGAGAAAACACACATTCACTTGTGCAGCTTTTCCTTGGACTTCCTATTTTTGATACAGAGACCACGAGTGCAATTCTGAACTGGACCACAATCCTAAGAAAATCCTCGAGTCTTAGGTTCTGCGTGGGTTCCCAGTGCCATAGTGATGGGTTGTCACTGGTGCAGAATGAGGAACTTGATGAGTGTATGGAAGGGACAGAAAATAATGGTTGCTTGCTGATTTTGATTGCTTTTGAGTGACAAATGCAGTCTAATTCAAGATTTCGGATTTTTATTTGTAAGACTTCAGATTGGGTAAATCCCAAACCATCATTGACTTTTAACCGGTCTAAGGACCCATTCTCTGTTGGAAGCTGAGTCTTGTGTATTGAAAACACACTCATCTGAGAGGTTGGTTTTGTTCTTGAGTACTTTAACCTGCTCCATTTTCTGCTCAGAAAAGTGAAACTAATTTGATGTCTGTTTATCCCACTTCCAAGCATTTTCTTTTCTTTATGCCTAGTTTTAAAGCCTGTTGTTTTTCAAAAGACACCACCAATCTGAAACAACAAAATTATTTAAACTAATATTATATACTGAGGATTCTGTCAATTGTTTTGATAGTGTCAGAATATTTTACTTTGTCATTTTTGGTTGCTTTAGTCAAGATGACTATTGATAGAATCAGAAATAAAATTCCTGATTCTTAATCCTAGAATGTGATCACAGAAAGTAATGCTATATTAAAAAGAAATTTAGAGCAATTTAGATTAAGGGAGGGAAAGGCATGTAAAAACTTAGGTTAAACTTGTGGATATAGAGTATTAATCTTTATAGATGCTGTTGGACAGCAAGTGTTCTCAATTCAATTATTGGAAGACTTGGCATGCAAGAAGATGGAACTTAACAGGACTAAATTTTTGTGTACTTTCAATAGGAAATTACAAATAATCATTGAGATCAAATGTGCATATTGATCCAAAGTGCCATTATCTCAAGGAAATGGAAATAATGTGATTTCAATAAACCTGAAAAGGTCAGCAAGTATTAACGCAGTCCTCCATACTCTCTTAGGTTTATACCATTTTGGTATCTTTTTGTAGAATGGTATGAGTGTTACGGGGAAGAGATTTTACTGCATATTCTGATGGGATGAAGATTTACAAACTATTCCAGAGAAGGCATTCATCTAATTGTGTGCACTACAGAGCAATAATATTGTATCTCTTGCAAACAGATTTCATGCTGAGATACCTTCATCTTATTCTGACAATTGAGGTGCAAATTAGAGATTAATTTGTATTTTGAGAGGTTGTTGCATAAATATGAGAAACTTGTTCATCTTTTTCTCTTTTTTTTTTTTTTTTTTTTTTTATTTTTGGCAACACAGCTCTGTTGAGTTTTAAGTACAACCACCTAACAATCTTCCAAAACACAGATGCAGCATGAAAAAGGTTCTCTTATTTATTTACTTCCCATGTTCACTAGATTAAGAAAGGCTGAACTTGTATAAACAGTAGCAAAGAGTTAGTAACACAGCAGAGCTCCCCGGTTTGTACAAGCTAAAAGGTTCTGCTGTATTAGTCAAAAAATTCCAGCAGTGGGGAACTTCTACATTCTACTGAAGTGAGTAGACTCTGAGCTTGCTTACTGCCTTGCCTGATGAGGCCCACAAGTTCAGTCTTCCTAATTTTCAGAGGTACAGACCAAGCGCTGCTTTGTGATAATGAGAGGAAGCTCTGGCTGCAAATACAGAGATGCCAGCAGAGTTTGCTGTGTTTAGAAGTGCATTGTGGCTTTCCATCTACTTCTCATTATTCTGTATCACAGATTTGTAAACTGAAAACATGCACTAGGTCTGCAATAGTGTTTTAAATATAAAAGGCTTTTAACAGCCATTGCACTACTGTGGTTGATAAAGCAAAATGAGAATTAGAGAAGCCAAGCGTTTTGGTCGATATGTCTGAGTTGCACTCTAATAATGGGTCACATTAGCAGTGATGTGTTCAGAAGAGCAATCTGAAGAGCGCCCATATTGGCTTGTGAGGCCCCCTGCTATCCCCATGGAGAGAATATAACCACTTAGAGAGGTGAGAAAGTTGGTACTGAGGCCAGGGAAACCAGCTGGCTGGGGTATGCATGGGCTGAATCAAATACTATCAGTTCATAAAAAGCAATGTTTCTTCATTTGCACAGTGATGTGTTTACAAACAGTGGTTAGTTCCATTTTTATTGAAAGTGATATATTCTTCTCCTCAGCCATGCTCTTAGAAAAACAAAAACTTTTTTTTACAAGAATTAATTCCTCCTTGTGTCAGTCCCTTCCACCCACACACTCTGCATATGCACACAGTAATTTAACGTGACATTCAGAAAGAAAAAACAAACACCATTTACAATCAAGACATCAACCTATGTTTTAAAATTCAGATTATACAAGTTCAGTGCCTGAATTTGCATAGAAAATGTCTGGTTTGCATAATAACTTGAAAACTATTTTCCTTCTCTAATATTTGTTTTTTAACTCCATTTAGTCATAGTTCTTTCTGGAAGCTGCCAAAGCATTAATACTTAATTCTGGTCAAAATGTTTGGTTTGGGTATTTTCCATCCTCTAGGATTGCAGTCGGATCTTTTGCAGGCCTCTGGCATCTGAAAGGTTTTCCCCTGTTCTTGGGTTTGGTTTTTGTTTTTTTTAACTGATTATTTAGGCGTTTCTGGTGAAAGCAATAATGGAGACTGGGAACTAATTTTGAATCTGAGATTGTGTCAAGTACTTTCTTTATACCAGAAAGTTAACTTTGGGGTTTTTGTAGAGGACTTACTTTGTAGGGATTTTTTCCAGCCTGTCATAGCATTAAGTATGTCCTTTTGTTCAGTCAGCAAGGATTTTGTATGTATGACACACTGTAGCCAAACTGTACTCTTCTCAGAAACATGTAATTAAAGATGTCAGGAAATTGTAGGTTAGGGTTTGAAAGAAGTCCGGGACATGGAAGTAACTCTGGCAAGCCCTGTTGGTACTTGGGATTTTCTTTCTCTCCATAGATAATGTTTAACTATGTAATTACCTCCTTTGGAGAAATAATTTATTTTCATTCCTTTCCCTTCAGTATTTTGTCTTAACTTAGTGCTTCAGTAAGCAATATATTTTTTAAGCAAGATAACAATGCTGTAACTTCAGAAGTGAAATACTTGCATGTCTGTGAACAATCTACTCCAAATACAACACTGCAGGCACCAATCCTGCACCAATACAGGTGTCAGAATGTGAATTAGGGGAGGTAGTGCCTGCATCCTGGTTTTCTTATTACAGAGAAGCATTACAAAACCAGAATGATTCAGACTCAAGGATTTTAGTTGCTCAGAAGAATTGGATCTGTGAGAACCGTATTCCTTCGGAAACAGTAGGCTAAGAGACCATACTGATTTATTTTATATCCTGACAAGATAAGAAAGGATGAGTTATCAGGTTGTTTAATGAAAGTAAGACTAGTACAGAGAAATATATTTATTTCTCTGAAAGGAGATGGGGCCTAAAGAAACACATGTAGGTTTCATTTCACTTGGAAAATAGCTGAAATATTTAACAATTTGTCAGGTGTAGCAATCCATAAAGTTACTTGCTATTAGTAGTTAAGAGTAACAATGAGGTAATGATCCATATTTATTAAAGCTGAGGTTTAAGTTAAGCTTGGAGCAGGATTCAGATGTAAATACTCAGAATTTCAACAGCTTTTCTTAGGAGAAGTCATCTGCCAGAACCAGAAACAGGTCACAGGTTTGTATTTTTAATGGATCAGATTTCATGAACTCCATTGTTTATTTATCACTGCAGATATTTCTGCAAATTGGATCTGAAGTTTCGGTATAATGTCTTTTTTAATAGGCTTTTATCAGAACAGATCAGAAAATAGTTATGAGTAACCAAAAGCCAAAGATAGGTGTATGTTTGAATAGAAGTAAGGGTAAAATATCCCTCTGTCCCACGAGCATAATGCATGTCAGAGCAGGGTGTAAAAATCACTACTCTGAGGTCTTGTCATGACATACTTACAAATGTGCCACTGGAACTGGGTTGGCAGAGCTGTGGTGCAGAACTCCCTCGTACTGATGTAGCATATGCCGAGAGAAAAACCTGTTTTTGTTGGCAAAGGTAGCAGCTGCCTCAAATCTCTGAGTGGCATAAGCCACCTGACAAACACACTCTTATCTCAGTCTAGCTGTAGCAAAAAGCATAAGGATCCAAATAACCTGCTCCAGTGAAAAACAAGCAAACAACCAAATCCCAGAAGTCCCACAACCAAGAGAGACAAATGTTTTGAAACAGCAGATAGTGGAAGTTAAAAACAAATCAGCATTTAGAAAGATGCTGGCTTAAAAAGACAAATGGTGCTGTATACCTAGCAGAATATTGGTGTGCTGCCATGACTTTGAGGGGACCTATCTGCAGGGTTGGAAGTAAAGATTTCCTATCCATCTGACATCTCCAAAAATTATTTTCAGATTACAACAAGAATTTCCTTCTCTGCTTAATATAACTTGCTTTTGAGGCTAATTTGAAATTGCTGTGCCGATTTTGTACCGCAGTGAATGAAGAACAGTCATGATTGAATCACCAGGCTGGGAGAACGGTAACACACAGTCTGGTGTACAGCAGTATCTCAAATCACTGCATCTATTTTTGCAGTGACTCTTAGACTGAATATTACATGAAATTAAAATTTTGATTAAAAAAGAAGCACAGTTTTTAGCTTCTACACAAGCCAACAAGTTTATATAAAGGCTTTGGGGAAGAGTTGCTTCACTGTTATCTGTTAACAGGAGTCGAGAAATAAGGGGTTTTTTAATGCTAGGAGTTTTCATAAACCAAGGTGTGATTTCACAAGATTTCAGCCATCACAGCAGCTGAAAAGGAGTGGGCTGACTCTTCTCTCTGGCTCTTCTCTTCCTTCCTGCCCCTGCCACGCAGTTCTGTCTTTGCCTTTCATCAGCTTCTGTGCTCGTGGGCCAGAGGATACACCAAGTTCCAGTTGCTGACCTGGCAAAGAACAGCTGCCACCCCAGGTAGTTTTCTGCCACTTTAGCATGCTGAATCAGTTTAATGTGGAATTGGGTGAGTACTAGAACCCATTGCTTTTTGTAATAGCAAAGTCATAATTTGTATCAAGCGATTTAGTAAAGCTGTGCCCTTAGGGTGAGGTTTCACAAGATGCCTGAGCTGTTTTTGCAGTTTGCTGCTGTCAAAAGGAAGAATCCCCCAGGTACATGTTTTCTACTGCTTTCCCTGTGTTGGATGCTGCTCCTTCTTCAGCTGGTTCAGCTCACTCAGCTGGCAGAAAATGAACCCAGCAAAAGTGTGAACAGCTTTATGTCAGTTCAGTGACATAAAGGGAGGTACCAGACAAGTGCCAGAGCCAGCATGGCTGTGGACTGGCACTGGGTAGACTCAGCAGGGAAGAGGAGAGGGGGGAAGCCTCTTCCAGCAGCAGAGGGATGCGTGGTTGGCTCAGCTGGCTTGTGAAACCACATTACTTCACACAGTAACGCAACCATTTTCTCTTTATGAAGATGCACTCTGGTATGGGATTCGTTTTGAAGAATAAAAAAAAATACTCTGTCATTCAGAGATACTAAGAAAAGATATGCCTTTCTTCCCCCACAATTAGGTGGTCCCAAATCAAAGGTGAAAGAGAATAAACAGAATTGGGGTTTGGAGTTGTTGGGAGCCAGAGGCTATCTACACTGGGTGCCAAGTAAAGGAATTTTTATTTGTTAATTTTTTTATGCAGTCTAACACTTCTGCAAGGAATGCTGAGTTTCCCTGTGTTTCTTCCTTGGAAGGGGGGGGGGGGGGGGGGTTGGTTCTGTAGCCATTAACACCCTAATTAACACCTTACTCTTCTTTCAAATGGGTTGGTGGGAGAGTTGATGGAGCTGTAGCACTCGGAGGCAAAACTTTCTTGATGAGTAAGCTTGAAGCATGAAAGGCGGGGAAATAATAAAGAAAGAGCTTGGTTAATGTCCTGAAAAGAGAAAGTATAAGATATTGAAAATGGGGTAATGAATAAAGATCAGTATTAAAATACCAGCGGCTGGATCACTGCCGCTGTCTCTTGGCGTGTGTTTGTTGGAGGCAGGACTGCTGCACTGCAGGCTGGAAGGAGGTTTGCCAGCAGAGCTCATTGCGGGAGCCTCCTCCTCAGCTCCACAGCAGAGAGCCGCCTCAACTCCATATTCAAATAGCAATAGTCACTGGAGCAAGGCAACTTTTCGTAGGGATAACTGTGTCTGTGGGAAGGCTCTTGCCAACATGGTTGATGATTCCGTTTCGCGATTGCTGTAAGCCAGCCTGTGTGTGGGCTGGCGTCAAAAAGGGAGGTCCCAGCCATGTGTTTCTGCCGCCTCTCTGGTGCCAGTGCGAGCGGGAGTGGTAAACTGTAAAACTAACCTAGGGAAAAAAGCATGGGAGGGGTTGGCCAGATCGCATCCCTGATTTCTCACCATCTGATTGTACAAATGCCAGCGCTGGCACCGGGGGGCGGAGGAGAGAGAGGCCCTTCAGCAGCAGCTCCGGCTCGGGCTGTTCTACAGCGATGGAGAACACGCCGTCTGGGGCGGGGGGCGGCGATTTTATTATTTTGCGTTATTATTCTAAATGACTCATATCACCGTAGCACAGCTGAGGATAGAGATTCTGTCCGGGAGGCATTCGGTGCTCGGGAGGCTGGCCCGGCTCTTGCTCCATGTAGGTCAGTGAGGAGTGCGGTCTCCTGTTCCCAGCGTATCACTACAGCTACCGCCAGCAGGAACCAGCACTTCTTAATTAATTTTGCTCCGCGTAATACAGCACACACCTAAGCCTCTGATGGAGTACAACCATAGTTTCCAGTTTAACAATGTATCAAGGCGTGCCATTAATATGCAGTTACATATGCTAAGTCCTGTCTTATGTAAGCAATAACACACAACAAGGTGTGCTTTAGTCAGCCAGTGCGCATACATCTTGGATCTACTGGGGCAGCAGTGTTGCTGAGGGCTAGAACACACCCAGGGTGTGGGTGTATTAGCTGACTAATCCACATTTCGTAGTGTTACTGTGCTTATTAAATACATTGAAGGGAAAATTTTAAAAGTAAATTAAAATCTGAATTATGAAGAATCAACCCACTGTGTAACTGGAAGTGAGCAAGCACATCTCAAAGAAGCAACCGAAACTGCAGGGCTGCTTCTGCCTTTGAAACTTCCCTTTTTTGTGTGTCTTCCTCACAGGGGTTGTGGTGGTTTGGCTTTGGAAACAACCAGTCCATGTTTACTGAGCCATTATGCCCTCAGATGCTGTCGTTGCTCTTGGGGAAGTTCTCCTGGTCTGAATCTCAACTCTAAAATAGCAACCTATATATAAGGGGAAAAGCTTCATGGAAACTCGTTTTCTGTATTTTTTATCTGATATCCATTTTCTGAGGGTTTTTTCCCATGTATCTTAGGAAAGAAACATTTTTTGCCTTCATATTTGGACCTTGAAATTTCAGAATGATCAGTTAATTTTAAATTGAATTAGTAGTCCCTTGCATCTTGTTTATGTGCAGGTGATTTTGCTAGAAACTAGATCAGGTCTTAATGGTGAGCCATTTTCAGTTCACTGATAAGCTGTGAGTGACACAGGTGCACAGAAAGTGACGCAATTCTGCTGGGGTTAGTGCTCTCAGCTTCTTGGGAGTCTGCATTTTTATCTCGGGGATTTCTGCACGGTATTTTTAGTATTCCTATACCCAGCACTCAGTTTCCAGCTCTGCAATGTTTCCTTCTCTGAGCAAGAATGAACCTGTTATTGGCTATTTTAAAAAGTACCGAGTTTGTTGGTTTTTCAGTCCTTTTGCAGTTTAAGAATTTTAGTGCTTAAAGCTAATGTTGATGATCTGATACAAACACCTGCTTTCCTTCAGCTCTGAAACTGGGGGTTTTTTTGGCTCAAATTGGACATTCACTGTTGACTTGATGCTAAAATGATTGCTATCTGTTAGCCCACACAGTTCTTAATGTATCGAGGATGCCTGCTCATATTAATTCCGCTATTAATATTGTCTTAGAAACTAAACTGCCTAAACAATAACCTTCCATTCCCCCAAAATCACTCCAAAATTATTCCAAAACTTTTTTTACCTATTTATTAAAACAAATTGCTGATGAAATGGGGAACTTTAAAACATTTTATTATATAGCCTTTGTCCTTCCTTTGGCTAGAGAAAACTAAGAACCACTCTGCTGATGTCAAGGACAGTCAGGAATATACTTTTCCAGTAAAAGTGCCCAGGTGCAATCAAGTGTTGTATCTTGTGTGGTAGCGATATGCCTGTGCACAAAAACAAAAGAAGTTTCACCACCATGCAAAGCCCAATGTTTAATCGCCCTTAGTTTACCTGTGCAGTTGACAATTTGAATATGTTCTTAACCTAATTGCTGGGCTATTTTGGTACAGTTTAGCCAACATTTTGCTTCTCCTCTCCATAACTGCTTGGTTCAGTTTGGTTTTTCCCTCCATACATTTTGCCTTGTCTAACTTCTACAGAACTTGCCAGACCTATACTTGGCCTCGCATGCTTTGGCCTAGTTCTTAGTTCTTGTAAGTCTGACCTTTGACCACCGTTCAGAGTACAAATAAATCATGTAAATGACTGTTATATCTGTGAATCATAGATCATTTAGGTTGGAAAAGACCATTGAGACAATCAAGTCCAACCATTAGCCTAAGACCACCAAGTCCACCGCTAAACCATGACCCTCAGCATCACATCCACCAGCTTCTGCTTTTACTAATGCAATATTTATGTGGTTTGGTTGCATGATAATTTTTTTTTCTTTCCCAGTTACTGTAAGTATGAGAATAGGTAAGCTGTTTTCTTACCGTGGATTTGATGCTTTAGAAAACATCACCTTTACTACTTACAACAAGAGTTTGTAATATGTGAAGGTGTTTGGTGTCTTAGAAGTCTTCCTGGAAACCACAGGTAAAGAAAATTGTATTTTTCAGAATGTTCTCATTTATGATCTTTTGTCCTTAGTTAAGAGTCCTTAACAGGACAAAAAGGAAAAACTTAACATTCAATGAATAAAAAATTTCCCTAAGCAATTTGATAGCGGTGTTAGAAGCAATCCATTGTGGTAAAGTCACAAAAACTGAATTGCAGAGACAGAAGGTGGAAAGTTATCCTAATTATTTATCTTCAGTCATGGCAAAATTATTGTAAGCAGATATAAAAGATGAGTAAGTTGCATCTACCTCTGCAGCTTTAAAACTGGAAAATAAATGACAGCCTGTGTTAATTGGAGCGCATTTTAACATGGTGCAGAACGCCATTTTCTGTGTGGTATGGCACTATGGTTCAGAATCAAAATTTACTTAAAAGGGGTTATTAAATTTTCCCTTAAGAATTGTAGTTCAGCTCCTTCATTTATCTTGATAAATTGGAAAGTTGTTGAGGAGAGTGAATGAATGAATGGCTAAGAAAACCTGCTTGCTTTCATTAGGGTAATTTACATAGTATAGAACAAACCACTGACATGGGTGTGTATTTTTCCTGCCTAGTGTAGGTGTGAATCCTCAACCAAAGTTATTACATGTCTTAATCAGTTCTCCTGGATGTGATAGTAGTATTAAGGGATATGATTTCAGAGAAAAAAGTAATTTATATTGACTTTATGAGATCCCTGTGGATTTAATTTTATTTCTAAAAATAAGTAAATCTCCTGCAGAAAGTTTCTGTATTAATTCCAGCTTATTCTACAACGTTAAAACTTATCTAATATCTCAGTAATGGTATTAACTATTTTTTTTAATTGCTTCGATGAGCCAGCTATTAACAACATGAGTAACTTGATCCAAAGGAAAACTTCATTTGAGAGATTTGTGAAGACCAAACCTCATATGTCTAAGTTCTTCTTGGACAGAAAGGTGAGGGATTTCCAGTTGTGATGTGCATCAATGGCAGGCTCTTCTGCTCCTTAGTCCCAGCTAAGGTGAGGCTGCAACAGAGAAACTCTTAACTCTCGGTAGCATGGTATGAACAAATCAAATCAGCACAGCCTCATCACGGAAAGCTGAAATGAGGAGGTGTGAGTGGGTTTCAGACTCTTATCTGTAGAATATTTTTGCATTAGAGATGTTGGGCCACATATAATTGGTAATTTATTATGGGAAAATATAGAATCTGTATTTATATTGTGTTCTGTTTGTATTACTACAAGCATTCCATAGCTGGTTCAACATTGCTTGAGACTATGAGATAGTGTACCTGGGCAATACTCCCATCACAAGCTTGCTCATTATGTTGATTTTTATTTATCTGAGTTTCCTACAGGGGAAGTAAAGTTAGAAGTCCAGGAGAACCATAGTTCAACTAGGATAGAGAAAGGGGAACATTTCTGGGTGTGTCCATTGGGTCTGCTCAGTGCAGCTGAGTAGGCTGAGTGGTAGTGGGCAGGAGGTGCTTTTCAGCCTTCGTGTACTGCTATTAAAACTGTGGTAGCAACAGACATATTTAAATATCTGTCATCAGTGTTATTCTAGTTTGATTTCTAAAATAATAGGGAGACAGGGAAGACAAATAGAGGTATGCTGGGAAGTCTTTATGGCAGCACAATGCTTAGGAGAAACTCTGCGGTGATACTAGTGAGACAGAGAGTACTTAAAAGCGTGTTAGCCGAAAGACAGCAAAATACTAATTTTTGTTTTGTAGCATAGACAGGGATTAATATGGCATGTGTAGTTGCTCATTACTGGGGTTTTATGACTTTTTCTGTTGTGTAACAGTTGCCTGTAGCTTTATGATGTTCACCTGTGATTTTTCATAATAGGTGTTGTCTTCAGGTTGAAACTTTCATTAGCTATCCTTGATGAAATTTTCCATTTTCTGGAAGATTATGAAGAGGTATTATGATGTTGTTATTATCTGGTTGTAGTTTTAAAAATTCTAGTGGCTTTTATTTAACTCTGCTTTTCTGAGAACTTCCTGCCTGTGGCAAGAATTTGACTTCTGTTTTGACTGTGGGTTTGCTATCCCTTGAAATCATTCCCTATCTGGAAAGTTTTTAAAAGCTTGAAACCCTTAAAAGAAAGTCGCAGCTTCTTATATGCTCATTAAAGACTTATTCCGTATTAGAAACAAGTATCTGGAAATTCTGTTCTCCCTGAGTATGCTAAAGCTTCTTGCAGTAAGCAGCTGGTTGTACGGTCCCCCAGCAGCTGCTACTTCCATTTAAACACTGCGTGCATCACCCCAGCCTGAGCCTGCACCTTCTCTTCCCCACTCCTCAGTGTAATAGGATTGTGAGTATGCCATACCTAAAAATAAGCATGCCCCAGTGTAGGGCAAGGGAGTGAAGCAAGAGCCCACACTTCATGATTCTTGCTTTGGGCTAAAGTGAAACAGAGCTATAGAACGGACAGTAGAACTTCAAATTTCCCAGTATATTCTGGGTCACAAGAGCCAATGGTCTGGAAAATGTAAATTTAATGCCTGAGCTAATGTTTTCATGTCTGGTGATTTGTTGTGATCTAATGTTTGAATTCCCACAGGTTGGTCTTCTTCATGGTCTCATGGAATCAAAGCAACAACTGGAGCAAAATCTGTGTTTTAACCAGCTCTTTAAAATGTGCATTTCCTTTCTTACATGTGTATTTTCTGTGCTCAGTTTAAAAGCCTATAGCTGAACATTTTGCTTAATGTTTTAATCAGTCTTAAAAACTGATTTCTTACTGAAAGGCTATAGAAAGTGGTATCTGACTGATCTTTCAGTTATTCTGGATGGGGTTCTGTAGTTGTATGCATTACTGTTAAGCATAGCTCATATTTGTTTAGTGTCCAAGTTTGACAGACATTCAGGAGCTGAGGTTACAACCTTGGGCAGTTGAAGAAATTTTGGTGAAAGTGAGGGCAGCTGAGCAGTATGGCAAGTTTGAGCCAGTTTTCTCATTTGGAGAGAAGTAGAACATTCCAAATTTATGGCTTGAGAGTCTTAATTAATCATAAGGCCTTCTGAATGTCCATGCTGACAGTGTTTTGTTTGTTTGGGGGTTTTGGGGGAGGAGGGTGAATCTGATTTGGGGTTTTTTTTTCTGAATCTATAACTCATGAAAATAATTTTCAGCCATTTCAGACACACCACTACAAAATCCACTAGTGAATTTGGCTTGTGATTTACATTTATTCATAGCTTTCCTTTCTAGGAAAAACATTTATTGATTTGAACACATATTAGGTGCCTCAAGTAGGCCCTCTGTGATTTTGCAATTCTGAAACAGTGGTTAAATGTGAACATAATTTTTAATTAGGTTTCCCCAGTGCTGAACTTGCTGCAGCCTGGTCTGTTCTCCATTACTTTGCTGGTCAGAAGCTGTTGACCTTTAGATTATGCTGCAAAATCCATCTGTTGCTGCAGGCTTCTGCAAAGAGAGATGTAAAGAAATATTATCTCCTGTCAGTCAGCCATGTAAACAAACTTGAACACAGGCAGCAGCTCAGTTTCCAGGATCTGAGTTCATTCAAAATAAGGAGGGAGAGGAGAAGCTGTGAACCAATGCTCTCTATCCACTGGAGAATCCTTTCTCAGCTGTTGTGCCCTACTAAAATGCCATTGTCCTATTTTCAAATCCCCCTGCTCTCCATGGGAGAAGCTGCTCCGTGGATAACCCTAACCACTAATTAAATCCTCTCCTGTGATCTAGGAAGACAAAGGCCATAACCTCCATTTGTTTATCTCTCCGTGCCCTCCCCAGTTGCCAGCTTCCAGCTTGTTCTTATGGCAGTCTCACCCAGGAGACCTCCTTGTTAGCAATCTGGTATTTGCACTTTTTGTTATGTACCCATCAGCTGTCTATTTCCATACCCTAACCACTCTTTGACATTTCCCCTAATTTAGCACTTTCTGTACCACAGCCTTTAAGACTGTCTAGAGAACTTACCCTCATTTTCCCCCCGATGTTGGTTGGTGATGTACTCAACTTTGGTTTACTGATAAACTACAAGTTACTGGCCCTAATGTGTTTTTAATGTGGTCATTCCAGTAACTTTTACTCACATAAATGCCACTGGTGTGTCTGAAGTTTCTGAGTCAAATTTAAAGTGAGACTGACAAATAGTTCTCCTAATTACAATGCAATGATGTTCTTGCTCCTTCACTTGCATTATGTTAATTGTCAATGCCTTTTAATTATGCAGATTTTTCCTCCATTAATATGGTAAGCACACTGTACTCAAGCTTATTTTGGTTATATTCTCAGATGTGTTTGCAGTATTTTCTAATTTTAACTTCCTATATTTTATTAGTCTCAGCTCTAACCCTGTGATTTCTGTTTCTCATTGAAAAGCTATCCTATCCTATCTTTACTGCCCTGGCATGTCCTATGGAAGTTAATATTCTTTAATCTGTTGTCTTTATTAGAAGTTTTTATTTCATTTAGAAAATGAAGAAAGGTTCTGCTTTTCTTGGCTCTGAGTATCTATTCAGAAGATTCCCACAGTCTATACCCATTGCAAAATTATCCTCTTCTAATAATTTTGTGTATCTTAATCCTTTCCACTGCCTTATTATCCTTTCAAAAAGTGCTTCCTGGTGGTGCTCACATTAAACAAGAGCAAATATACTCATAATTTGTTCTCAGAGTCAAAAGCTAGATAAGGTATTATGATATATTAGTGTGCTTGTCATATATATGCTACAAGTACATGGGAACATGCTCTTCAAAAGCTTTTCTCAGTTCTGTTTTCCTGAGCAAATTCAGAAATGGTACCATACAAGAAATGTCACTCTGAGTGTCAGTTTGGAGGAGAGTCCCTCTGCTGTATGAAATTTTTGAATGAAAATGTGATAAAGGATGGACACAATTAGAAGGTGTCTCATCTCCAGGAGCTTTATCTAGGAAATGTTTCAAGGGAAATCATAAGAAATAATGAGATAATAAGATGATAAGATAGCTTTCTTTCACGTGAGGTGTCCATCAGAGGACTTCCTATGGTCTGCAATCTTCTATCTCTCTTAGAATATTTATATCTGTCCTAAAAAAACCTCGTTGGAAATGCATAGTGGTAATTTAGATTATTGTTTGTGTTGTTCGACCAAGTTGATTAGTTTATGTTATTTAGTAAGGTCAGTCATCCAGGTTATAGTTCCAGGTGTGTTCTTCTCAAAAATTTGTCTCAGTAGAGACAAAGATTCCACTCTTCATGTTTAGGGATAGTTCTCATTAATAGCTCAAATATTCAGCAAATGAATGTACAATATCTGCAGTGGAGGTAGTAATTCATCACTATTTACAAAGATTTTGAGAAATTACTGTAACTTTGCACAAGAATCCACTTTCTAGACTGATACATGGAGTATTCTTCTGAAGACAAGAACAGGGAAAGTCTTGGACTTGTACTACAAAGATCACTTTTCAGACTTCTGATTTTTGCCTGTCACACAGTTTGATCATCTCAGTCTGGTTTTTCAGTATATAGAATTGTCTAAAATAAAAAGTTCAGGTGTTATGAAAAGAGATTTTGGAACAGTTTGACCAATTGAGTGATAACAGGTCAGCTGGTCCCAATGGTCATTGTCCAAGAAATTGTTGAGCCTGTAGTTCTGATATGCAGCCTATCAGGTCAACCATTATCCATACTAACATTTTTAAAGGGCTCCAGAGATCATTCTGACAAATAACTCTGACTCCTGTAAGGCTGAACTATTAGGCATGATAATAGAGAAAGATGGATAAGCAGAAAGATAAATACAGCAGATTACATACGAGCCAATATAATGTCTGTGGAGGGAAGTCGTATTTATCCAATTCCTCCAAGTGAGTCAATAGGATGTGAAGAATTGTAACCCATTTGATGCAGTGGGCTGCGAGTTTGAAAAGGCATTTCTTAAGGCTTCTCGGTAGAACTTTCAAAAGCAGCTGTGAGAAGCCATGAGACTGAGAAGTTCTTCTCACAGATTAATAGCAGCTTAAATGGTAGAAGATAATAAATGGCTAGTATTGCACCATAAATGTAGGTTATTGTCATAAACCCACCAGGATCTTTGCTCTGCAGTGCATTCCTAAATTAGCTGGAAAAGGAGATGTAGAGTGCTATGACAAAGATTTTTTGATGATACAGAATTATTCAAAACTCAGGCTGATGGTGAAGGGTTGCAGACAAATCAAAATATTGATTGAATTGGTGTCAGAATTGCAGATAACATTCAGTAATGATAAATACTGAATAATGTATACAGAGAAAAATCCTCCTAACTCTTATACAGGCCTTGAGGCTTGCTGAAGATTGATTCAAGAAAAAAATCCATGAAGCCAGAAATGAGTAAGGAGCTCCCATGTGGCTGGTCAGGCCCACAAATTGGCACGAGCTCTTAATTTTGGCTAAGGTCAGCCTTTGGTCATTATTACAATAGCCAGTCAGATGAGATAGGCTTTGTAGAGGCTTTTTGGAAGTTTGGGGTTGATAGGAAGGAAGTATTGTCTGTGCATAATGCGGGTGCTGGGATGTAGAGAAGGTGTGTGCCAGTCCTTGTGCTGCAGCAGCAGGAAAAGGGCTAGTTGGTGGAGGGCTCTGGCAAATTGTCGTCCAGTGCCCAAAGTTGTCATCCAGAAGCCTAAAGGCAGCTGCCTTACTCACCCTTCAGTGATGGGGGAGTGTAAAGTCTGGCTCCAGAACGACCACTGGGGTGAGGCACATTGATCACACATCCAACATCTTTGGGAGGAGATTGGAGCATGTGCGTGCATCTACTCCTTGAGAAACTACAGGGGTACCAGGAAGCCTGCTAGCAGCCTCCTGGCAGAGAATAGCACCCTCTGACACATCCACGGGAAATGCAAGGAGAAAGGGCTCTCTATGTACACTGCTCCTCTCTTTCTGGCTCTTGCCAAGCCTTGTGGCATTGACAGCAAATGGAGACTGGGAACAGCTGGAGCTGCAAGAGGAGGTTTAGGCAGGGAAGATAACACCAAGTGCTGGTGTTGTCTCAGCACCTAGGTGAAGACCTAGTTGGAAGGCAGGAAGCCTTTCCTTCCTCAGATGACAGAAATCAGACCCAAGACCTTGACTGGAAAGGTGGTAGCTACAAGTCCTTGTATCTTTAGAATGGATATTTTTCTGGCATCTTCTAAGTAGTCTCTTCCATCCCACCAACTGTATTCCAGAGATCCATATCCAAGGCTTCTCCAGGGACTCGGAGTGCTGATGTTCATGGTTGTTACCCTCTTATGTCACTGTCTGTACACACAGGCTGTGAGTCCATCAGTGACCTCCTCTAAGGATGTGAAGGAACCTGCCCCTGCCATGACTTAAGTTTGCTGATTTTGTCCCCTGGGACAGATTTCCAGCACCTGCTTGTGGGTGTCTGTGGAGGAATGGCTGGGAAAACTGGGTTTGGAATGATCAGGATACACAAGGCAGTGTACAAGGGGAAGAAAGTAGGAAAGGATTAGCAGAAAAGGAAATGGTATCTTCTCTCAAGATGTCCCTCTTTATCCCTGCTAAGGAACCTGTCTTGTGTTTGGTGGCTTTGGCCAGCTGTATAATCATAATCACCATCTTAGAACCTGCAGGAGCTTTTTGATGGTATTGTGGAGGGAAACATCTATGGATAGTTAGCAACATCCATTAGTGAAAAGGACCGCATTCCTTCTTCCTGGTCCAAGGGACAATCTCTTTGGATTTTTCCTGGGACCTAGCATGGAAAGAAGCTGTTTTCCCTGGTAAGACATGAACTTCATAGAAGGATCCTTTGGAATACACAACAAAGAACTTACCTAGCCTTCCCCATCCCATGTAGTACCACCATCACATGGCTGGGTCCTGCTCTGATAACTCTGGTGGGTTCCCCTGGTGCATATGGGTGGTGAGGGAGGTTCTTGCAGGGAGAAGGGGCTTGGATTATGGGGTGAAAGGAGCATATTTGGGGAGAAAGGAAGAGGGAAGAAGGCTGTATGACTGGAACAGGTTCTGGTCCTGTTGTATCAATTAATGTGTGCCCAACCCACTGATTCATATGCAGGTGAGGTCAGTCCCCCTGCCTGTGCGGGCTGTGGGCTTGGTTTGCGCGGTAGCCATTGGAGATCGATAGTCCTGTCATGTACCAAGAGCAAAGAACTTGAGACCTAGGAGAGAGACTCTGTCTGACCCAGCAGTCAGCACAGAGAAAAGGTAATATGTCAAACAGTTGATCAGTCACAAATCCCATTAGCAAACCAAGAATCGCAGTAATAAGAGTTGCGAATAGGTCATAGGGTAAGGTATGTTCAAACAAACAAAATGTCTGTAGAACAGCTATGACTAGTTAGTTAATTAAAATTATAGATTTACTGTAATTTATGAGTGAAACTAGATTCTAAATTCACTGAGTACGTAAATGATTGGAAATGATTAATTGGCTTTTATTAAATGAGAGAGAGAACTACAGAGTGCTATGTTCTGAGCAACTGACATGTGATAATGACTGCTCCTGCAGAAATGCATAATAAAAAGTCATCTGAGTCACTCATTAACATCTACCACTGCCCTTTCTGTAAATTATAAGTCATTAAAGGGCAATATAGCTACTCTGGAACTTAAATAATAATTTTTACCTCACTAAAATGATTTATTTGATTTTACTGTAGTAGTCTTAGAGTAAGTAAACTTATTTTGAGCAGGTTGGGGAAAGTAAACCTGATGCAGAAAACCAAACCCTTGTTTTATATCACTGTATCAAGGGATAAAAATTAATTCAAATTGTTTCACTGTCAATTTGTTTCTTGGTTTCACTGCAAAGAGTGATGATTTTCCTGGCAGTTCCGTGCTCTCTACTTGTATTTTCTAAGAACAGAGTGAGAACATCACATTTTTTACAGATCATCAGATGTCCACCAGTTGGGGGAGCTTTGTGTTGGGTTAAATTAAATCAGCAGTTCAGATGTGAAAGACTCAATATCTCATTAACAATCCCTTGATCCACCCAGTTCCCCTGGGTGCTGTTTTAGAATGATAATCCAAATCATTCTTCAAATCTTTAGAAGCAATCAGTTTTAAGCGAAACCCTCAGAAGATAAAACTTCCTGCTTGTTAGTTTTACCAAAAAAAAGACCCCAAAACACCCCAAACTAAAAAAAGCAACACAGGTGAGCTAGGGGCTTTGATCAGACAGGTATTCTTTTTAAGTCAGATTTAGTCATTTTAGATTTTGTTTCTACATGTCTTATAGTATGCTAGGGAGTAATCCAAATACAATATTAAAAAAAGGGTGAAGAGCTCCAAAATTAAACTCTTAGCCAATTTAGATTGGCTTGAGTGCTTGAAATAGTGCAATAAATCTGTTCTTTAATGTACAAAATTATTTTTATCCTGACATAAAGGTAATTTCCAGGTACCTTAAACTTCCCGAAAAAAGGATTTGGTTGAATCAACTATCCTTCAAAATCTCCTTTAAAATTCAAAAATCCTCTGACAAAGCACTGAGACTTTCTTAAAAGTCTCATTGTCACTATCTTGCTTACGGTAACAGTTTCCATAATAAAGTGCCAGTCATGTTACTTGTTCTCTCTGTTATGTGGTCAGGGCCTTTGTGGGTCTTTGCTGAAAGCTGGATTTTGTGGTGCCAATAGTAATTGAGTTTATTCCTTTTCCTGGAACAGTAATGAGATCATCACATCAGCTTTGTGTTGTGACGTGATTAAGTTTGCACTGTGACTCAGTTACCTTGTCCTGGAGGACAAAGTTGTAAGTTTGGTGGGCATAGGAGCAAAAGGCAGTATCTTGTGACAGACATCCAGGTGCTCATTCTGCTTCTGAAAACACAGTGTTTCTAAAAGAATACAGTG
>VYZT01053709.1:2101-15725 GCA_013400735.1 Pomatostomus ruficeps
TTTTTTTTTTTTTTTTTTGTAATGTAGTGTCTGCTGAATGTCCTAGGCAGTCAGTACCAGAGAATAGTCTAAGAATCAGTCAACAGGATGCTATTGATTTGGGACATATGAGGAAAAACAACAACAAAAGGCCAAAGAGAGGACAATGAAGCTTTACTATGCATTTTGCAGAATGTTCCATGTGTGTTTTGGCAGCTTTAGCATTTCTGTAGTTTGTAATGAATGGCACCCTTAATGCCTTCCTGTGTGACCTTGCCACTCTGTGTTGTAGGGTTTAAGACATCTTGACACCAAAATTATTATCAAAGAAAGTAGGAAAGAAATAAAGAGATAAAGAGAGGGAGAGAGAGAAAGAGAAAACAGAAGAAAAAGAAAGGAGGAAAAAGGAAGGAAGAAGGAAAGACAAAGGGTGTGTGCACGAGGACTGAAACCAGGCAGAGCCCTAGCTGACAGAAGAAAACAAGGGCTGTCAGTGGGTGTTGGGACTGGGACATCCATGCACAGACAGGATGGGTAGGAGAACAGTGGAGAGAGGCAAATGGGAGAACAGAGGAAAGCCAGGAATTACTGGTGTTTGCAGTAAACTTGCTTACAAAAAGTATTTGGGTTACTGCTGGCTTATACATTTAATTGAAAATTTAAAAAACCCCACTGTGGATTAGCATCCATGTAGCTCTGAGTGTATTTATTATTAAATCCCACTTCTTCATGTCCTTTGTGTACTGCTACCATGAGCAGACAGCCTACCATTTTTCAAACATCTGTTTTGAAAGACTTGCAAATATTTGCTTACGGTAGCATATATTTAACATTTAAGCACTTTCAGCAACTCTTTGAAACAATTAGCTCATAATGAGCAGCTTCCATGCTAGCAACCTATGCTGAAATGCTTATTAAAAACTTTAAAATGTTAAGACTGACTTTAACAAAAAAAGGCCTCACAATCATCAGCTCACTCTTGGGAGTCTTTCTGAGGTGTTGTTACTACAAAGCAGAAAATAATTGCTGCAGAAGTTCTATTTTACTCCAAGTTTTTGTGCCAGGACAGTATCTAAAGGTACCTCAAAACCTGCTGACATGGAGTGCTTTGTGACAGATTCCTGAAACATCATATGAACAGAGATTTGACATGGTATGGAATAAAAGGTATTTGGAATTTTTTTGGCCTTCCTCATGAACTTTTATCTCACTTCCTTCATCATCATCAGGCCAAGGTGCTACTCTGACAACCCAGCTGTAAAAGATATTTTTGACAAGATCCTCAAGCCAGGCGAAAAAAGGGAAGGCGGAGAAAGTGTTTCCTGGCATCACCTGCTACAAAGAAGGCAGCTAATATTGAGGTCTTGCCATAGGATTAGACCATCAAAAAGAGGAACTTGTCTCCTAGACAGGGCTTTTTCCTGTGTTTCTTGGACACAGAATAGTATCGCCAGTATTTGAGAACTTTGACTCCTTAAAGCTGTCCTTGAAAAATCAGCACGGTTTCTTTGTGGAGATCCCTCCCAGAGATCCCAGGAGTCTTAAAAAAACCAACCAAATAAAAACACAGCACCAGAAAACCCAAACAGCAGAGAAAATGTTCAGCCTTGGAACTTGAATTCTTTAGTTAGCTGAACCCCAGAAATATAAATAAATAAGTTAAAAATCTCTCCTTCTTCCCCTTAAACTTTAGGACTATTTATTTTTGCTTGAAGATGTAAGCTTTTCTCTTCTCAGTACACCTAATCAGTAGTTTGCAACTTCTAGACACTTTGCAAAGTCAAAAAATACCTAAAAGGGACTTACTAGTTTATTTCAACTATTGTATTAGAGATATTCTTTCACATCAAATATGGTAAGAAGGATTTATTTCAAGACCATGACAAATTTAAAAGGCAGCGGTGCTATGAAAAATATATGGAATACATATGTATGTGGAAAGTTAAGAGCTTTGATTTGTTATTGATAGGCCCCTTGGTCCAGAAGTAGCCTTAGTGCTTCCATGTACAAGAAGTAATTTTTGTCATGACTTCAATGGCCTTCTGTATTTAGCTTAGATGCTTTACTCCAGCATGCTCTATCTTGGTTTCTTTTGTCTTATTATGTGACTTGCAGTCCCATACATCATATTCTATCCTATTGAAAGATACTGCACTTACGAAGAAACAATGAAAACTGAGACACATTTATTTATGCAAATATTTGGAAGTACCTCCCTTTTTCCTCTGTGTTCAAACACATTTGAAATACTTTTCTAAAATATGCATTGAGAATCACACTGATAAAATGTTTTCACATTTTCTAAATAGACAAAAGAGTTCTTCTAAATTGTTCAGATTTTAAATACATGAATGAAATAATCAATGCAGCTTCAGTATACCTTGTTTTCTATGATTATCTACACAATTATCATAATTGCCGATTGTATTCAATGCATCTTGGTAATAGTCTAGCTGCTATTATATTCCTGAAAATGTCATATTATGAGTCATTGTCAACCTGAGGGCATATGTGCTTGGCATCATAAATTACATATCATCTCAAAGAGAACTAATCAGTTTATCCTTTGCTAACTTGGCTAATTTCAGGGTAGAGGAGGAATCTACTTTTTAAAATTTTCTATTTTAAGTATCTGAGTATTGCTTTAGATCATGATTTTGCATACAACATGAAATAAATTTCAATGAGTAATTTGAGCTAAATTACTCACATTACAACTTGACCAAAACATCAGTTTCCCCAGCAGACAGAAAAATAAGGCACACAATAGTTTTTTTTTTTTTTTTAAAAAAAAAACATAATAAGAAAAACAAGATTTGGTCATTTACATTCAGCAAAAATGCTGAGGTTGGTTCTTCTTCCACTGTTAGGTTTATTGACATGAGCCTTTATAGGCAAACGTTTTTGCCTGCCCTGTCTCTGAAGCAGCGTGAGCCAAACAGGAGCCATAGAGCTTCAGCAGTACAGCACTGAGCATGGCTCCAGCACCCTGCAGCACAGCAGCCCACTGCTCCTGTTTGGAAGATGTTTCCTCTGTTCAGCTCAAGACACAGGAGACTGACTCTGTTGGTAAAACATGGTGTCGATCTATCCTCTGTTAACATCATCTGGTTTGGTGTGTCATTCAGGAGGCCTGGACTCAGTCTTTAGTCAGTTCCAATCAGAAGATTTCTACTTCTTTTGTTGGAGATCTTTCATATGGGGTCCTCTGGATGCGTAGGTCAACCTAGCATATCCAAAACTCTCAAGAACCCAGAGAAAAAAAGAAACACAAGCAAAAAAGCAAAATAAAATTAAAACTTTACTACTTATGTTTATGGTTTTTAAGTGTGCTTAATATAGTTTAAATACCTTAGAATATTATATTTAGTTAATGTATTTATTATATACTTATAATTAGTATAATAATATTGGTTTTAGGGGATGAGTACCATCAGCTGGGTTTTGAAGCACAAACCAGTCTGAAAAATCAGGCCTCAGTTTTGCATAGGTTATACATGTCAAAATTGAGGACATATGTTTAAATCCTTGTAATTATCTCTACCTGTAGAGTTAATTAAGTCTCTCTGTAAAAACATTCTGAGGCAAACAGATACACTATTTTCTGTGTTAACCTGCATAGTAGCCTTTGCCTATGAAATACTACGTCTTATTCGTGGAGGGTTTATTTGCTCCTATGCCTTTAGTTTTGTGTTCAGAACCCTATGTGGTACCTAAAAACCTGGGAATGCAATTATTCTTTGTGGTTTTTGGAGGGGGGTCTAATTAAGCAGGTCTCCACTGTTACAGGCACAGCTGTGAAAGAATTGACTGTGACATGAGTTATGGATCCCAAACTGAAGGCCAGGCTGCTCTGTAGAGGATTACATTTATTGTTTGAGAGTAGAATCAACAACAAAACATATAATTAACATCAGAAGAATACAGATACCATTATTTTCTCATTTCATGTGATTTCTTTAAAAAGTATGCTAAGTGGTTCTTTTAAGTTTAACCTGTTCTTTTAAAGACTAAAATCATCACTGAGTAAACTTCTTTGATTGTTCAGAGTTCAAGAGAGGTGGATTCTATTTAGTTAAAATATTCCATAGTGCTCTGGAGTGTTGACATGACCCAAGTACTGTATATACTTACCAAGAAAAAATCTAACTGAAATATCAAAAACTACATAAAAACTATTGCAAAGAGACCAAATATCAAAACTTAGATGAAGTCAAGGGCAACACTTTTTAAAATTTCTGTCATTTCCTCAATATAAAATGTGTATATATCCCCATTCACCTCCAGTGTCCACTGATTTCAATGACAAAGTCCCAGTTGACTTCTACAAATGTTGACAGAGATGTGATAGATGTGTAAACAAATGAAAATGTTTTCAATGGGAAAGCAGGACTGCAGAAGTTGAGAACTCCTAACTTTGAAATCTGCAGTGTATTAAAGGAGATGTGGCAGATTCAGCCTCTAGGCTACCATAAAATGGATTAAGCCCATAAAGTAGCTTGAGAGCTGAACAAAGTGTTAAGTATCTCACTTAGAAGTATTACAAGTATTATTTTTTCATAATTTTATGTTCAGAACCTTCTACATTCATTCAGATTTATTTAACCCAGAATGATTACAGCTACATATGTGAAAATGAAGGCCAAATGATTTTATATATTAAATAATTGACATTTTAGAGAAATTTCTTCATTTTAACCATGAGCATTTAATTTCAAAAGATTTTCCCTGAAACTTATCTGCTACAAAACCTTTTTTTCAGCCAAGGAATTCAACATTTGAGGCTATGAAGCAAAGCCACTGATTTTTTAAAAATTTCAATAAAGAACTGTTAACCCAGCCATACAGCAAAGGAACTCTAAATGGTCTGAACTTTACAAACATGGAGGAGTAAGAGAAAACACATACAAGATGGAGTGAATAAGATAAAGATATGATTCCATGACTTTTCTTAATGTAATCATCTCTCAGTCTCTGTTCCATATGGCTCATTGGTAAGACTACACACTTGAAAACTGTTACTCAGTCCTTTGTATTAGCCTCTTCTGTATCTTTTACTATCTTAAGCCACAGTCAGTTTTTATCCTGATAAGATAATAACCATTCCATAATGTACGGATAAATGAAATCCCCGTCTAATATTTTTTTGTGCACCTACAGGAAGAAAGCTGAGTTTAAAGCAACTTTCAGAAAAACAAACAAACTAAATCAGTAAGGAATTTCTTATTTCTTAACAGACTACTATATTCTCATTTTTCTGTCTATCAAAAAGACACAAAATCATCTGCCAAAAAACCTAACCTGGAATTGTGCCCACCATCTTTTACAGTCCTTATAAAGTGCAAAGTACAGTCCTTCAACTGTGATCCCATAAGCGTATGGGTTAACCTCTCTATTTCCTGTATTCAGAGCTTCTCCACAAGGTCACACACTTGGAGTTGGGAGCTTATTTCTGATCCCATTTGCCAAGAAAACTTTGCATTGATTCATGGAGTCTGATTCCCCATTGTTGCATCCGTCTCAGTTTTAGAAGCCCTGAGAAAGGATCCAGCTCCTTTCCTTCAAAGCTTCCTGTGAAATGGTGTCTCTCACTGCTTACACAAAGGACTGCTGATACCAAGGTTGTCCTGTAAATTACTTTGATATTTCTTCATATTTTCTGTAATGCCCTTTATCAGAACAATCTCCTGGAACAACAGTGGAAGGGGTAGTAGCTTTTTAACCATGCTACCTGAACTCTGTTCAAAACAGAGCTAAAAGCAAATTAGAGAGTTGTAATAGGCTAATGACTTATCTATGTGATTATTACTACTATTGTCACAGAGTTGAAACTCAAAAAATTCTATCATGGTTAGATTTAATGAGCCGGCTCAGGTTATTCAGTGTTACCACAGCAATCAGGCTGACTGTGTATAAAACACTTTTCCATGATATTTTTTCAGCCTGAAGAATAATCAGTTATGCATCAATGTAGACTGGCTAACCGTCCCATATATCTTGCATTACAGACTAAACAGATGGTTTTAAATCCCTCCATTTGAAAACATTATTGCCTCTGGAGTTCAGCAGTGTAGTAGATGATAACAAATCCCAGCAATGAGGGGGATGAAACTTTGTAGCTGTTGCTTCAAAATACAGGAGTTTAATAAAAGATGAATGGCTATTTATGTTTTGTATAATACCATCTGTGTGAACAGCAATTTGTGCCATAAGAACTAACAGGTTTCTATCCTGATTTTCCAATCTAGTACTGAAAACTCAGTAGTGATGGTTAGTTTCCTTCTTGCCTTTGCAACATTTGTGGAATTACTGTAGAATAAATTATTGGCAAGAATGAATTAAAAGGAAATAAATACATTGAGGAATTGTGTTGACACATTGCAGTACATGAGAGTAATACTATTGATACAGAGTGGAAAACAGATTTCCCTGAAGTCAATCAGAATTTTGCTACTGGATTCCACATTGTCAACATTTCACTTCCAGTATACAGTTTGGCTATTTTTACCTTTAATTAATGTACCATTCATCTGTTTTCCTACCCTTCCCCTCTTCTTTTCTCGTCTTCCTGCTCTCCCTCCCTCCTTACCTCTCTTTGGTTCCCGTCCTATATCTGCTGCATCTGCCAGGCAGTTAAACTTTAAAATAGCTTTTCCCTTTGAAGTGCTAATACCAGCACTTCTATTTCTATAGCAAGTAACTTCACTGACTGTTGGGTTTGCTTTTACTCTTTGTTTTGTGTGTTTGTACGTGCATATGTAGGGTGTTAGGTGATTTTAAGAGTGAAGAGGTGGAAAAAATGGAAAGAAAGAAAAAAAATCTCCCAATTAAGTTTTATAAATGAAAGTTAAATCCCAGCTGCTCCACATCAGGCTGTGATTTTGTTAGATCTCATGAGCTAAGCAGGTTGAACTTGGTGAGTAATTAGATAGGAGACCGCTGAGGAAAGCTCAGGGTGCTGTATGTGGTGCAGAAGATTTAGTAGCTGTGACGGTTCCTCTTCAGAAAGGGTAAATCATTGCTTGTGTTGTTCTTCCTTCATTGAATCCATCAGTGGCTATGAAACACGACATGTCTGTGCAGAAAAACTGTTTCAGAAATACTTTAAATACCTTAATACTGCCAGAAAGTAGGAGGATGTTCTGAAAGGACCATTTTGTAACACACTCCTTTACAGTCTTTAACCATCTGGGCAAGGATAGGAAAGTAGATGAACTGTACACCGGAGACAGAGTACTGGACCTTTGTTCAGTTTCAGCATGTGAAGTGTTCCATTTTTGTGTATCGAGCACTTGAGCAATCACTGTTGTCTTCTGCAAGATGTCTCTTTTTGCTGTTGCATATGATACGTATGTGTGTGTTTATTTTAAACTGTCCTTATGTGACCATTTTACACTGTGCTGTGCATTTATTTAGCAAAGTGAAAGAAATGCATTCCATGCTTGGGTGTTAACCTTGAGGATTTTGTGAGTCCTGACTGATACTGTGAGATTTAGAAGGCTCAGAGGTGGACATTTAAAATATTTTTGCTTCATTCATGAGTGTGTTGCATCTTCCACGTAAGTTTTTTCATTTATTTACAGGCATAGAAAAAACCCCACTGATTAATGATGAAGTCAGCAGGTACGTGTGCACTGAGAAGATTAATCATTTGCACTATCTGAATTGTTCTTAGGGTTTCCTTTGGGAAAGATAATTTGAGATAACTGTTTCCTGGTCTGTATAAGTCAGGAATGTACTTGTACTTAGATAAGTTTGACAGTGGGTCAAAGCTTGGTGGCTTTTGTAAATCTAGGTCCTCTTGTATGGCTGTTTCATTGAGATGCTTCTGTTTGTTTACAAGAAACTACAGAATCCTATTTCCTTGAACAAGGCACTGGAGTATTTCTTCACTCCTTGCTCCAAGCCGCTTTCAGCCCACTACCCCTAAAGACTCTCTCCTTTTCTAAGCTTCTTTCAAGGCACCTGGGGGCAAATTCAAAAGATTCCTGCCTACATTCTCTCTATTTTTTTTCTAGACTTGCTGGAGAGGGGATGTAGGTGTGTTGGGGAGGTTACAGAGGGAGGTTACAGACACCTAAATCCTCATATAAAGATTGAGAATTAAAATATTTTTCGCCTGTGTAGGAATGCCTTTTGGATTTAGCAGGTCCAGGGATATTTGAAAGATAGCCAGATATAGCAGTTACAGATCCCAAAGCATAAATGATTCTTAGGAACATCTTAAGGGAAGGCACACTTCCGAATATATGGAGTGGGAATTCTGTAAACCAATTAATAATGATATGTGTATTTCTAGCTGAGATTTATACCTTTAATAACAACATGTATATTTACATCTGAGATTTATCACTCTGTCACAGAGCTTTGTTACTGTGCCCAACTGCTCGTCAAAATTTAGAGGTTTGTAGATTATTCCCATTAGAAGGGGGAGCTGTTAATAGGGATTGATCTTTTATCAGTGCAGTCCTATTTCTAAGAAGCAATATTAAAAAAAAATCTTTCCTTGAGCGTAGCAGAAATTATGCATATTGAAAAAGCTTTTTGTTTTTCAGAGATTCAACCCATGTCAGTTTGTGCCAGCAGCCCAAAATCTGTCTGGTTTACTCCACAGTACCTGCTCTTTGGCAGTAATTTGACATGAGCTTCTACATATTTCCTCTTGCTCCGTATTTATGTGTGTCCTACATGCATAGCCTATATACATTGTGTCACTTTTATTTGTATCCTTGTTAAAAACAGCAAAACCCCTCCACCCACTTCCTTCACCTTCCAACCTGGCTTTTTCAAGCTTTTGTTTTGTACAGAGATGTATAATTGTGTTTGGGGTTTAGAGACTAAAGTCATTTCAGTTACTTGTTTTAGCAAAGGAGCATAATGACTTCTTACATCTATCTCAAATGAAGAGGGACAGTTACACCCAAGAGCTGCAGTGAGGTTTACCTGACCCATCATTTTACAGCATCATAAACCACACTTCAGCTGAAACATCAGGGCTAGCAAAACAGTATCATCCTTGGTTCAGCATTGTGGTGTAGTGAGTTTTCCTTCCAGTGAGCTCATGTCTGTTTCTCCAGAAGCAGGAAATGCATTGAGGTTCTGAAGGGCGAGCCTGGAACATGCTTTACTCTCTAGCAGATTGCACAGCTTCAGGAGGATGCTCAGAGATTGCATACTGCAGACACCAGCCCTGTCTGCGACTTGCCTTACCTTTCATAGAGCATTTTGGCTTGTTCTCAGGGTGAGAGAACCACAAAAGCAATTGCACTTTAGTTACAGTCTGCCCTGAGTCTGCAGAAGGTACAACTCAGCTGGACTAGCAATTTGGGGTAATGTGGTTTTGTGGATCATCTTATTTCTTGCTGTGATTTTTCAGTCACCCTTCCTATTTTCTCTCTTTCTTCAGTTCACTGCCTCTGGTGCCACAATTTAGGGTAACACAATTGACATATGTATGAGGGTATTTGAAATAGAGGCCAATTTTAAAAATCAGAAATAGTGTATACAGCTAAGTGTTTCAGTTTCAAAAATTATCTACACTTGTTTGGAATGCCTCAGTAACCCTTCAGGAATGACAGCATTGCCTCCCTTTCAGAAAATATATCTGTCATCTTTCAACATCATTGATGTCCTATCAGTAATTTGTGTCTATTGCTTTACGGTTAATAAGGATTTCTAATAGTCTTTCTGGCTTCAGTAAGAAAAAGTCATTTAATGACTTTTGTCATTAATTATGATGTCAGAAATTACAATACTCAATGACCAGATAAACAAGAGAGAAGATGCAACAGAGGTTATTGCTATATTGGATAACAGAAGTTGCCTATGTCAAGCCCTGAGCTTTTATATGACAATGCTCCCATAAGTTTTATACAGATTGAAATCCACATTTGTCTAGATAATCTGACTTGTATAAAGCTGAGAAGAAAAGTTCTTTGGAGAATGAGGAAAAGTTGAGTCAAACTCACTCTTAATGAACACTAGTGCCTTGAGTACAAAAAGGTAGGTCTGCCCCTTATTTGTCAGATATTTAATTCACTGAAAATTAATTGAAAATCAAGGCAAAAGACACTCTTTATGCCTTGAGTTTTATTCCGTGCCTCAGACTGAAAAAAAAAAAAAAGCATAATTCATCTGAAACTATAGTTTTCATGTAGTGGCCGGAATTAGTCATAAATCAGACCAACTTCATGAACCTTAGCAGATGAATAACTATGACCAAGCTTTGAATATTAAGCCTTGAATCAAGAAAATTTCATATGGCCTTCAGGCCAGGGATATTTCATATAGATGTACTATTATCATTTGCTTTTAGTTTTACTAAATCAGGATTGATTCTATCATACAGTATCCTTCCTTCAACATAATTTATTTTCTAGAAATAAACTTAGACACATTTATGTTCCTATTTTATATAATTAGGGATTTCATGTCAAATGCAGTGAACTCTCAGAGAAAATTCAGTGAATGCAATTCTAGCTCCGATGAATTAAGTAGCTGTTGTGGTTTTAGTAGAGGGGAGGGGGCCATAAAGATGGCTGCTGTGAGAAGCTTCTGGAATTCTTCACCATTTCCAGCAGAGCCAATCTCAGATGGCTCTGAAGATGATGGACATGTCACTGGCCATGTCTGGGCCAGTGAGAAAGGTTGGTTACGCCTCTGTGATGACATATTTAAGGAAAAATCAAAACAAAGTGTGCACACAGCTGCTTTTAGTTAGAGAAGGAAGAGGATGTGAGAACATGTGAGGGAAACAACATGGAGACACCAAGGTCAGT
Organism: Pomatostomus ruficeps; assembly: GCA_013400735.1. Lineage (NCBI taxonomy): Eukaryota > Metazoa > Chordata > Aves > Passeriformes > Timaliidae > Pomatostomus > Pomatostomus ruficeps. The sequence goes on from VYZT01053709.1 coordinate 12,859, forward strand.
GGAGAAGGAGGGAGAGGAGGTGCCCCAGGCTCTGGAGCTGCAATTCCTCTGCTGGCCGTGGTGAGCCCATGGTGAGGCGGGGTGTCCCTCCTGCAGTCCATGGGGTCCATGAGGGATGCAGAGCCACCTGCAGTCCGTGAGTGAAGTGCCAACATTGGAGCGGGGAGATGTCGGAAGCCGCAGCAGCCATGGATTCCAGAAGAAGCCGCAGGAGCCGTAGATGCCAGAAGAAGCCGTAGCAGGTGCAGCCCAGTGAGAGACAGAGACTGAGATAAAAGTCCCGCAGTTTGTGGAGGAGGTGACCACGCTGGAGCGGGTGGATGTCGGAGGAAACTGCAGTCCAGGTGGGAGACCAGGTTAGAGAGAGAGGGGCCCCTTGCTTCCATGCTGGAGCAGTTTGTCCTTGGAGGACTGCATTCCATGGACAAGGAAAACCACACCACAGAGGTTCACAGAGAACTGTGTTTTCGTGGGAGGGATCCCACGGCAAAAGCAGAGGAAAAAACTCCTCTCCCTAAGCAGGGGAAGAACATCCTGGAAATGGACTGACCTGAAACCCCACACCCTGCCCTCCTCACGCTGTTGGTGGGAGGGAGGGAAGGGTAGGGAGGGAAAAGAACGGTGTCTTTTAAAGGTTTAGTTTTACTTCTCATATCCTCCTTCTAACTCTGGTAGTAATAAATTTCACTTTGCAACTTAAGTTGAGCCTGCTTTGTCATTGGAGCATCTTCTCCCAGTTCCTTATCTCAGCTCATGGACCCTTGTGTTAATTGCCATTTTTTTTTTCTCCCTCTCCTTCCCTCCTCTGCCCAGCTGTGGCAGGGGAGGGAATGAGTGAGCGGCTGCCATGGGTGCTTGGCACTTAGCCAGGGTCAAACCACGACAGTAGCAGAATTTCTTTGATTTGTGTGTGAGTGAGATTTCATCTGAAGTCTTAGACAGAGATACACCAAGACCAAATGTCTAGATGTGGCAGCACTGAAACTTGATTCACAATATTTAAAAAACTTACTTGAAATATTTCCAATCAATCTGTGCCCATATAACTTCAGATGTTGCCAAAGTGGAACTATGCATCCATCTTTTTATACCAATAAGGTATCAGCAAGAATATTAATCATTTTGTATAAACATAAAGCTGTACGTTAATAAATAACAATAATATAAGAAATCCAGGCTTTGAACTTTTGCATACCTTGATAGTTACATGGTTTTACAACTGCCACTGAGATGACACATGAATAAAATTGCCAAGGCAATTGAGTTCTGTAATAAGGAACCTGGACAATTTCCAAAAATAGAAGAAATGAGTGGAAAGCATAGAAAATAGGTCCACTCTCCCTGCTCTCTAGCCATGGTGATTTTTCTTTGAATTGTAGTACAAGGCCATTTTGAAGTAGGAAATGTAGCACAGCAGATAAACTGGATTTTCACCAGGCTACTTGTAACTGTTCTTCTCCTTTATGTTTTTAGTTATACTACATTTCTATCCCAATCTCAGCTGACACCTCATACACCATCTCATTTAACATCTTTGCTCTCTCCAGAGTTTCATGCCAGTAACCTGGAAGCAATCATCTGTGTATGGGCAACTATTGAAATGGAAAACCAGAAAACCTATATAAAAACTGTGAAGTGGATAACGACCTGCAAAGGAAGAGAGTTTGTGCTGAAAAGAGATCAATGCATAAGTGGAATTCACTAGGTTAGTTAAGAATCAGTTGTTATTATTTCTGTATCCCTTCATAAATTCCTTATTAATCTTAGAAAAAAAGAAAATGTGTAATTTGCTGTTGATTTGCAGCTTGTCAACAGCACACACAAAATACTGGAGCCAAGAAATGGTGTTGTATTATAGGATAATGAAATTCAAGATTATACACCAGAACCTAATAAAAATTTTTGGTGAAATCCTGTAATTTGGGAGACAAAAGTTGTATGGCATGAGAAAGGCTTGTTGGTATTGAGCACAGGAAAAGCCAAAAGCTATCTACATAGGAAAGTCAAGAAAGAAGTGAGGCAAATCCCACCTTCCTCAGTATTTAAATGGGGATGAAGAGACCATTGTGGGCGTTACTGGTAAGAGTTTACTGGAATGCCATATATAAAACTCTGTCCCTCAGAGTTTAAAAATGATTAATTCAAACTGTAGTAAGCCATAGATATCATCAGGGAAACCCAGAACTTGGTTTATGGAAAGAGATTGAAAGAGGATCTGTTTCAATTGAAAAAAACCCGTGAGTGTTGTACATAAATATATCAATAGGTGAGCAGAAGAGAATAATGTTAGAATGTTATGGGGAGAGAAACAAACGGGCCAATTTCTAATCAGAGGAGTGATGTTCAGGCACTGCCTTCTCTAGAAAGAGTGAAATGAACTGATTTTAAGATGAAGCACTGGATTACAGAAGATGTTAGGTAATGTCCGCTAAAAAGCAAAGTTTTGGATTGGTGATTCAGAGGTTTTAATCAAGTTCCACTTTTTTACTTTTTCAGCTGAGTACATCAGTTTTTGCAGGAAACTTTTGATTCTGATAAAATCTGCTGTCATGTGATTATGTTGGAACACCAGTACTAAGTGCAATGAAGTAATATGTAGATATAGGCAGAAGAAGACAGAAAACGNGATAACTAAGGTAGGGCAAAATGGAGGTCTCCGAGCTTCCTTGGGCACACTGCGAGGTGAAACTGTACAGGTCATGGCAGTTCTTTGGAGATTTGTTTTGAGATTCATTTTCATTTCTAATCCATTGCATGAGACAGAGGAGGTCAAATGAATTGAAACAAATCCATGTTTCTATGAAGCCATTTGCTATGAGACTCCACCTGCTACAGAGGAAGAAATAGCTTTGATTTTAATCACTTTT
>VYZT01053709.1:15764-29577 GCA_013400735.1 Pomatostomus ruficeps
TCACTTAGTCAACCCTCTCCATCTTCAAAATGAATCCTGCTGAGGGAGCATGTGAGCCCACAGCACCACAAAGAAAAGTGGCAATCTAGTTGGAAAATGCTTCTATCATTTTGGCAGAATTGCAGACTGCTTAGACTCACAGCACTATAGACCTGTTTACTTTTGCACAGTGTGTATGCCCATGGTGTAATCACTATATTTAATTCTTTAATTGGTGGTAGTAAAGAATTTATAGCATCAGGCTTAAATCTTCAGTAGCAAAACACTTGAGGGTAAGCTCTACTGTTCAGTTCACATATATAGCATATACCCACACACAATTCTAACTCACACTTAATCTGATGAAGTAACCAACTTAACCTAATNAAACAGACACCAGAATAAAAATTTTGCTTCATCAGAATATCAATTCAGTGCACACACTTTTAAAAACAAAATCAGAAATGGCTTTCACTGACAAATCTCTGTCAAATATAATTGGGCTGTGACAAATAAGGACTTCACAAACTTAATTTTAGAAGTTCAAAATTGGCTTTATTTGTGTTCTTTTCCTTCAGTAAGAATGGCTCCTAATATACATGGGAACCTTCAGAATTCACAGATGTGATGAAAATGGGGAAACTTGAAAAAGATGACAATTAAGATTTTTCTCTGTAGAAGGCAAGTAAATATTATTTTTTAAAAAAAATTCAACTGTAATTCTTATGTGCTATTGTGCTGTGTAGTCTAAATGCAGCATTCAGGTATTGAACCTAGAGATTTTTATAAGTACAAACCACAACACAGCCTTAACTGTGGAGTTAATTACTCTTTTGTGTATGAGTAACACAAATCTACAGCATAATACAAAAGGAAAATTAACATATGTCATGTAAATGAATTTTTCCCACAAAAATGCTCTACTTTTTCATTTTTCTTCTTCCTCACACAGTTTTAAAACTCTTTGCCAATGATTACCTATTTTAGGTCTTGTGACAATTTGGGGCATCTCTGTGTAAGGCTTATGAACTCTGGTGCTTGGAAATCTCTATATATAGCTGTGTCAGGTTGAAAATTCTTTGCTACTCTATCACAAGAGGTGATTTTTGCTCCTGGCACACAATCAATAAGGAATTGTTAAACCTTGATAATATCCTATTCAAATACAGTCCCTTGGATCACGACAATGGTACCAGGTAGGCAAACCTGGTTTTATAGATGAAGTGAGACAGTAATAAGTGGGTGATAAATCATGTGTTCTACGCAAATTTTGTCTGACTAGGGAGCCACCTGACTAAGAAGATAAGGTGGCTTCTTGCTTGGTGTTGCACATCGTATACTAAGTATGGGAGGGGGATGGTGGACTTGAGGACTTCTACCTATATTTGAAGTGGAGAATGAAGGCAGAGAAATGCAAAGGGGTTCCTGCGTTTAACAGCTGTTCTGAAACCCTCAGAGTGGGCTTTTGCCCCTTCTGTGAAGAAACTCAAAGTCCAGTGCACTGCTAGTTTAACAAATAGTGTTTGAAGAATTCGGCCCTGCCCTCAGAAGAGAGGGCAGCAGAGCTTTGTGCCGGAGGACTGGGGAAGGAGCAGTGCTGCTGCCTCAGCAGACCTGGCAAGCTCACACGGACACACACCAGTGTTGTTGTGTTGCATGGAAAATCCCGGCTCCAGCAACTGGCGTGTGGCCGAGCAGTTGTTTCCATCAAGCCTGAGGAGGGGTTTTAGACAGTTTGTGCAAATGAGCTTAGTCCTGGTGCCGGGATCACGGCCAGGCGGGTTCCCGGGACGCTTCTAGTGCCCCGGCTGGCCCCTCCGTGCCGGCAGCTCGGGGGCCCTGCTCTGCAGCCAAGGCACTCGGCGGGCCGCTGGCAGCCGGGAGCGCAGAAGGGGCTGCAGCTCCCGCCCGCGGCCCGTTTCCCGGGCAGCTGAGGATGCTCCGGCGTCCTGCTGAGCGGGGACTGCAACCGGCTTCGCGGCGCCGAGTCTTTCCAACTTCCCACGGCTACCTCGCCCTTCCCCGCCCGGCTCCCAGCGCCGTCCCTCCTGCCGGGAGCGGGGGTGCCTCCCGGTGACCTGTCCAGGGAGACCTCCGCCCTCCCTCAGACCGGGCAGCGCACGAGCACCCGCGGAGAGCCCGGCGCTGGCGCAGCACCCACCCCTCCCTCCATCCCTCCCTCTCTCCGCGCCGGCGGAGCCGTGTGCCGGGGGCGAACTCCGGGAGAAGGGACCGTCCCGTGCGCCCTGCCTCTCCCCAGGCCCCGCGCCTGCCTCCTCCCTGGTCACTGGGGCTGATGAATTAATCATGATGTGGCTGCTGTTAATGCATTTATGTGGAGCGGGCTGTGCCAGTGGCGAGCGGCGCGGCGGGTGAGGGAGCGCGGGGAGCGCGGCCCCTCCGCCCCGCTCCGCCCCGCTCCGCGCCCGGCGAGCCGCGGCCGCAGCGCTCCATGGCTCCGGAGGAGGTAATGGGAGTCGGGACGCGCTCCGCATTCCCCCGGCAGCCAGCAAAGGGGCAGGGCAGGCGGGGCGCGGAGGGGGCAGCTCCAACTTGCCGGCAGGGGGAGAGGAATGCTCGTGGTACCGCGGGAGGCGTGCGGGGTGTGCTCGCTTCGCGTCCCTGAGGTTCCCCAAATCCTGCCCGTGGTTTTAAAATCGCTCTCGGCATAAGTGCGCGGGAGCCAGGCTCACTTTATAGCCGCTGTCGCTGTCAAAATCGTTGTGGCTCCGGCAGTAACAGGGAGCCCCCTCCCTGCCTCCCTCCTTCTCTCCCCTCCCTCCGCCGGGTCACCCGCTCCTCGTGAGAAACCAAACGCTGCTATTCCATCAGCTTCATCTTCCCCGCTTACGCGAAAGTGAGGAAGACTTGCTAATTAATTTGCATAAGAGAGAATGATGTCTGAAGGAAGGAAAAAATACCCCGTTGCACCTGCTCCGCCGAGACTTGTCATCTGAATCCGGAGGAGAGCTATAAATCATGTAAAGTGGTCGCGGTGGAGTCGGCTTCTTCTGAGAGCTGTAGGATTATGTATCCAAATGCTGAATTTATATTTCCCACTAGGAAAAGACTGAAACTCAGGTCAGATATAAACTACATCATTTCATTTAAAACAAAACTGTAGTTATTTATTTTAATTCTAGAGGGGATTTTTCTTCTCTCCTGATTAAATAGAAAGTACTATTAGAGCATGTAGTAATGATTTACACAGTATAGCCTGAAATCTCTTGCAGAGTTGGAGGTGCTTGAGTGTAAGGATGGTGCTTTAGAATCACATATGTCCTCTTATTTTTGCCACACAGGAAAAGACGAAGAGCAACCAGGCTGTTTTACCTTCTGTTCTTGGTGTGTACAAACCCATGTTTTCTGAGATACAGTATGGGCAAAACTTGGACAAGGGATAGCACAACTTCCATTGAAAATGCTGACTTTCTCAACTACAGCAGCTAAAATCTGTGTGATGTCTGCTTTGATTATTTCCACCCTTTGAAAAAAAACCTTTAAAAAATGTCATAAGCTACTTCCAAGAATTTCATTTACTGCCTCTAAGGCAATGCTGTAATAGTTCTTGACACTTGCCTGCTAAATGAGCTGGACTGGGGAGACCTACTGTTCAGTAAGATGTTTGTGTTATTCCTGTGCCAGGTATTTCTTCATAAAATGCAAAATGATGGCTTTAGTCTGATGAGATAATGGTTTCATATTGTAGAAATTATTCATACTTTGGTTTTGTGACATCAGTAAATTTTCATATATTTCACTAGTTTTGTTGCTGGCAAAACTAGACTGAGGTTTTGTCATTTCAAATTGAACTAATTTAGATTGGGGTTAATTGCTTTAGTAGCATAACGTATTTTTGACAATACAGTAAATGGCAAATATTATAAAGTTCATTTGTTCCACTTAAGTAAAAATATTGCTTTTTTGATTAAAAAGATGTTATATGTTATAGATGGATCCTGTACATTGCATCAGAATGAGGGAATTAAGGAATTTGTGATTTTTGACAGCACGTGTGATTTGCAGGTTTCATAAGTTGTGAGCTTATTGTAAAAGTGTGTGTACGTGTGTGGCAAAAAACTGCTATGCTAGTAGAAGAAACTAATAATAACACAGAAATCTGTGAGGTAAGCAAGAACATATGAACCAGGCTAACCAGTCAATATGCTTACTCTGAAAGCAAGCCTGTATGCAGTAGTTTTCATATCACTGTTCTACAGTAACAAAATAAGAGAGACAAAAATAAGCACAAACTAGAAATAAGAAGACAAAAATTTAAAAGGAGACTAGTCAGGTGGGGAAAAACATTTTGAAATCAAGTCTTTCTGTCAAATCCAAGACAGCAGGTCACTGTGAAACTAAGTCATACTCACATATACAGCATTTTTATGGTGTTTAATGTGGAAGCCTTGGTCTAGACAATAACCAACCAATTAAAAGAGATTTATTTGTTGAGAATTTGGTTTGTAACAGAGTAAAAGATGGTAGAGGTCAAATGATAGTCAGTAAAATTGGAGTTCATCTTTGAACTTGGAACAGGAGGATAATTTGTTTTCTTTTCCAAAATCTTCTGTCTCTTAACTGGAAATGCTGTTATATACACCAGTCCACAAAGTGGCCCAGGTTTATTAATTGGTGAACATTTATTGTTCTGAGATACCATTACAATAGAAATACTTTTTTTCTATGTGACTGATATTGTTCTGTCCAGTGCTTTGGCTTTGTAAGACATAAGTGAAACATGGAAGTTCTGAATTGGGGTTTGAACATTAATGTCACTGCATAAATTTCAGTCCAGTGTACAATTTTGTTTGGATGTCAAGTGTTGGATTGACTTATATTGGAAAAGCATTTTCTTATTTTCTAAAATAAAATGAAAAAAATCCTTTGTCAGCCAGAGGGAGGTGGGGAAATGTGTTTACACTCACCAGACTTTACTGGCATTACAACAATAACGTGTTTTCTACAAGGGACTGTGGGCTTGGTGACTTCAGTGAATGACAGACCTGCCTACCTTTTCAACATTTGCAACAGGCTGAGTGTGCTTTTTGGGTCAGGAAACCACAGTGCTGCTTGTTTATTGATGGGCATGGCTTCAAAAGGAGCTGAATGGAGAAGAGGTAGCAGTCTGCACCATTGCTCAATGTTCACTTACTGCTGTACAAATAACTCACACAAATAACTACGTGACAAGTGGCCATTGGCTGTAGCCATGTGAATATGCCCTCTCTATTTTCTGTAGCTGTTTTCACTTTATGCACTGCTGTGGAAAACTTCTGAATGGGTTGTTCAATGATTAACACAAAAGTACCACATCATGATGGGTGAGGATAGTTGTATGTTCTAACAGGTTATATTATGAGATTCTGGATAGTGACAGCATTTGAGGTGTCTATGCTTTGAGTACAATCACATTCCTCCTTTGGCTGTTTATATAGTAAACAGAAATCCATTAAACTGGTAAGGAGGACAAATATTTATTGAAGACCCAAAGAGGCAATATAATTTCAGTATGTTTGCAGTGCACTGCTCTGTTTAGCTGTTGATTAAGTCTTTTGATCTCAAGGAGAGCTTCTAGTCATCTGCTTTGGTGTAATAGTCTATGAAACCATTTAAGCTAGAGGGGTAGGAGTTTAAGATTGTTTTCTCTTAAAGATAAAAAATCGCATGAAGTCTTCTCACAGCCATAGTTGAACTTTAATGGGAATAGTGTGAAGAAAAAGTCTAGGAAGGAGGGGAGCAGAACAGGGAGTAGTTGATCGCTGTAGTAATTCGGGGCTGAAGAAAAGACCTTTCTGAGTTAGACAACAATCTTATCTAATTCCAGTCATAAAGTCGTCTACTTTTAAGCACATTGCCCTGTTGCTCTTTCTGGAAAGGTGTTTCAAAACCTCTCTCCTAATGCTTAGAGCTTTCTTTGAACTCTCAGCCCAAATATATTCTTTGATTCCTAATTTTTAATCTCTCAGTACTGTTATTTAAAACCAACTCCTTCCTTGGTGTGTAGCCCTCAATAAATTATAAACAACAATCAGGCATCTTTCTCAGCTTTCATGTGCTGGGATCAAACAAGCAGAGCAAGCACCTTTTAGTCTGTCTGGCAAAACAGAATAAATGGGAAGATACCAAGGCTAGTGACTTGATTCTCCTGAATTCTGAACCTTGTACCTGAAGTGTTTGCTGAAAGTCGAATAAGAATGCTAATGCTCCACCCAGTCTTTTGAAAATACTTTGTCAGACACTGGTGAATACCAAGTTTGTTTTACAGATGTGCCAGGTTGGTTTAATCTGTTAGTAATCAACATGAGTGTGGGATTTATCTTTTTGTGTTGCTCTCAAATGATAAGAGACCATCACAGAAATAATCACAGAAATTCTGGTATTTGTAATCATGTGGCTTTGAAGAGCTGCTGAAGGTTTTACCATTTCTACTATGCTTGTGCAAATGCTCCTCCAATTTCTTCTGTAAGTTAGCGAGAGCCTCCCCTGTATCAAGGGGTCTTCCTGTAACCAGTTTTTATCAAAACACCCCTCTGTTCACCATATTTACAGACACGTAGTAAGATGGGTGTGAAGAAGGATTTTGAAGAAGTCCATTCAATATGTTACTATTAGTCAGTCTGTCACCTTTATATCAACTTTATTTTTGTGTTATGCTTATATTTCCAACTCAGTAAATAATTGCTGGGTGATACCATATCAAATTCCTTACTGAAATCTGGAGACAGTGGATTCTGAATTTCCTTTCCCATAATATTTGCTTTTAAAAGGATCGGATTCTCCCTCCCACCAAGTAATTATAAACACTGAGTAAGATCCCTCCTGAGCCTTCTCCAGGATAGAGTAACTCAGCTCTTCCTGCCTTTCTTCATATGACAGATGCTCCAAGATCCATATCTTTGTGTCCTGGATGTACCTCGTGGATGTACACCAGTATATCCATGTCCTTTCTGTACTGGGGAGCCCAGAACAGGAAGCAATATTCCAGATGTGACCTCGCTGGTGTTGTGGGGAAGGATCATCTCTCTCAGCCTGCTGGCACTGTTTTCCTAACATGGAGAGTGTTGACCTTCACTGCCACATGGGCACTTTGCTGACTCATGTTCGTCTTCTTGCCCACCAAAACCCCCCTTCCCTTTTATGCCCAGTTCTTTTCCCCTGGCTGGTGCCAAGATTTTGCCAGTGCACACAGTTATTTTTTTCTGGGTGAGAATGTGTATTTCCTTTTGCTGAACTTTATTTCTCCCGCCTCTTGAGATCCCTCTTAATGGAGCACAACTACTCCCTTTTTCATATGCTCTGCCAACCTGTTGAGGGTGCCCTCAGTCCCGTTATTCTGGTCTTTAAGGAAAATGGCCCCATTATCAACGGGGTGCACAATTAGTAATGTCCCCAGCTGAATTTTGTGGCACTGATCACAATCCTCCAAGCCCAGCAATTGCATCGCTTTCCATTTCATCTCATTTTCATGCTTCATTAGTAATAATGTAATTGTTAATAATAATAGTAACACCAGTAATAATTTTACTACTGCTGTGTGGCCAGAAAAATTAACAGATAGAAATATCTCTTTGCCATCTTTCCTTGCTCTGGTTTAATAGCACTGGCCCGTGTGTGTACACACATCCACTGACTGTTGTCTTTTTGTCCATGTTTCAGTGTATGACTGAATTGCTCACACCATATGTTTGACACAGGGAAGATATTATTTTATATGTCACACAAGCACTGCATTTTTTGTGCATTAAATTTATTTCTCCACCTCATTTTTACAGGGAGAATGAACCTCTGGGCTTGTTATAGTTATGGGGAATTTGAAATGCGTAATCTTGAAATTGATTGCAAAATAGAGGTGAATTAATTGCTCTATAGCTGAAGTTTGTGAAGCCAAATGGCATTCCATTCAAGTGAAGCAATTGTGTACCTTATGTTAAAAGCTGCAAGGGCTTTTCTTATGCTTCCTTCAAATAGAAAAAAAGAAATTCTGAGAAAAATTTCTTCTGTATTCCATATTTTCTCTTGCTATCCACACTCACCTTTGCCAGCAGCAGTGAGAAAAGACACTGAAAAAGACACTACCTTCATTGCAAGCAACAATTAAGATTTCTAGAATGAGACCCAGTACCCTGTGTTTAAGCCCAGATTATTTAAGTTTGGTCTAGGATCAAGCTGTTTTGTTGCAGAAAAATTTATTCAATATTGCTTGAAGAGAAGTTTTCTGTTGGTTTAGCAAGTGACTGATACTTTTGCTTTTAGCTAAAAAAGATATATTTTGTTTGTGTGTGTGCACATAGAATATGGCACTTAAAATACTGAAAATGATGATTTTCTTTTTTCTCCTTGGCATGAGGATATGGTGTCCTAGAGACAGTCATGAGCTAACTGTGCTTTCAACTTAATACCTTGACACTGACTTTGAGAAGCAATCTAGTCTTTGCAGTTGGATTCTGAATTCCCATTCTGTGGGAAGTCCCTCAGAAAAATGGAAGAATTTTACTTCCCTGTATGATGCTAAGGCCTCTCAGGATGCCTCCAGAATTTGGAGAGAAATGACTCTTGGCATCTAAGCTGCAGTGAACAGGTGGGAATTGAAAAACTGTGAATGGGCACCTGTTCAAGTGTGGAGTTCCAGCCTTTACTTTTATTTCCAAAATCAATATAAATGCATATGCTTATCATTTGAATTTTGCAAAAATAATTGCTTTCATTTTTTTTCTCTTTGTTGTTGTCTAAAGTTTCCTGTTAATATTGAATGTCTGTTTAACTTGGAAAAGCAGAGCAAATCCTTTTCAACTGAGGTTATAAAAGGTGCAGATATAGTTATTATGTGAAATGTTACGTTACCTGCAGAACAATGGAGAAAATTATTTAATATTTTTCCTACTACAATTCCCCAGATTACTAACCAACCATTTTGTGTCATTTAAGTCTCTGTGAGTAGTCTTACATTATGTCATCCTAAAAACTGATTAAAGAGACAAAAAAGATTTTGAATTTAACTTTTTATAAACTGCAAACAGTAGACTATTTTTTCAGAAATTGACAACAGAAAAATGTGTTCTAAGATTGTATTTATTTGCAATGGGACCTTAGTGAATATCTGAAAAAAAAATTGAAGCAAGATATTAGGGAAGTAGATTGTTTTGAGAAATGTCAAAATATCAGTTAGTAGAGATAGTGGGTTTTAGACATGAATTAATAAGGTAACTCAAATACAAGCATAACATTTTCGTTTCTGGATGGAGATAAACTGGGCTGTTTCTGTTCTTGTCATAATTTAGCATGTATAGAGTGTTGACAAGGTAAAAACTCCTTATAGATACTATAAGGCATTGTAGGTTTTATGCAAATTAATGGTATAGGGCCAATATATTTTAGACCTAGAAATCTGCTAAGAGTTTGAATTTTGGTATAAAAGTGTTTGAAGTGTATAAGGGGCAGACTATATCCCTCAGAATCCAGAATCAGCTCTTACAAGATATGCTTTCATTTTTAAGGAACAAAGATGCAGGGTTTCAATCAGAGCACTTGAATAACATCATGGCTCTTTGATAACAAAGTCTAGTCAGATGTAGTTTTTCCTGAATAAAAGTGTTGGATAATGTAAAGAACATTTTTTATTTTTATTGACATGGAATAGATCTTTAATTTACAAAGATTGTATAATGTTTAGCATCCATTTTTTGAAGAAAGGTATCTACACATGGAAGAGGGAGCTTGTCTTTCCTGTCTCCACCCTCCTTGGTTGACAGACTTTCCCTCCAGCAATCAGTTGACAGCAATCAGTTTGTGGATTATTTCTGGAAGGAAAAAGTTTACAGCTTTACTTCAACAGTAAGATTAAAAATAAAGTAGCTGTCATCTATTTCCATGGCTTAACTAGTTAAAATCATAGGCACAAAAATGCCATATTACTCAGCTAAGCTGTTCACTGCATTTTATACAGTAAGCAGACCTTATCAAATAAAGGCAGTTAAGCCTTGCAAACAAGACTTTGTAACATAAAATTTTAAGAAATTTTTACTGGAACTTCAGGATTTGTTATTTATTGTTTCTAGATACACTAATTCTTTATAACAAGTCTTACACACATATTGTAATGAAATATTTTATTTTGTGACCTTGTCATGTATGAAGGACATGTACATAATTCTCAGGATGAAGGAAGTTCATATCTTATAACAGGCAGATTCTTGAGCATCTTCCAGACTTGCCTCACATGAATTTTCCCAACACTGTGTTTTCCATTGCACCATTTATAAAGGTAAATACTGTCAAGTTTAGGATGGAAAATAATTTGCAATTGTCAGCTTTGACACTTTCTCATGCTAGATTCTTGAGATGTAATATGAAAATAAACATTTGAAGGGTTTTTTTCTAGGTTGCCACAGTCAGACATCTTTTAGACTTAATTTCCAAACATTAGGCTGTTTCTCACAAAGATATGACTCTGCTTCCTTTGTGCCACATGCTACCTTTAGTTTATTCTGTAAATAAATAGTTCAGTTTAGTTAGATGACATTTTGTTGGGCTTTTTTTATATATCTAGTTAATTTATGGAATTTCATTATATGGCTCTGATTTTGTTCTGTACTATAGAATGTGAAGTCTTTCAGTAGTTTTGGCAACCTTTGTATCACTGATTTCTGGCTATGATGTATTTCCATCCCCTCCTGTAGTAGAATAATGAAATATCCTTATGGTGCATAGACTTTTTTGAGCTTTTAGGGTTTTCTAAATTCAAAATTTGACATGTGCATTGGAGAATGAAGAAGAACAAAAGGCTTGTTATTTTCATACTCTGCTGCATTCTTATCTTAGCTCCAAGTTTCTGGATCCTAAAGTAAGATCCATACCTGTACACTGCAAACACCCCTGAGAGGTTAGGCCTCTTTAGCAAGTTAGAGTTGAACATTTGTGTTGTTTTCACTCTTTTTTTACTCCCCCCTCTGTAAAATTGTGGAAGTGTAAGGCAGCTATTTAAATGTTTGATGACTGGCTTTTTATGCTTGTACTTCATCTCCTGTATCCCGAGAGTATAAATAGTGCCAGTGATAGAAAACAGAAGTTTCAGAACTAAATTTATCTTGAAAAGAGAACTGTTATCGTAATTATGCATAGAGCTTTAGAAAATGGAAATAATAGAAATCTTCACTAAATAGTCATTACTCAGAGACAGATAATCTGGTATTCTGAAAAGAGCCCTGTATCATTCTTCTTTTGAATCCTTGTGTGGTCACACGCACAGAACATGGTGCTGCGATACTCCAAGGAATTGTTCTACTTGGCTTCTATAGTACAGCAGTTTCCTTTAATCAACTGGAAGCCAACAGAAATACACAAGCATCGAACAGAGCTCTGTGTTGCCTGCTGGGAGATATTTAAATTTGTGCTAGCTTGCACTAGAAGGAAATGCTGTTAAAGCATTTTGTTTTGTTTCTGTAAAAACTCTAATATTCAGTGTGTAAAATTCCCATTTAAAAAATCAGATAATATCGTATATACTGATTAAGGCAATTAACTGTTCAGCCAATTGTGGAATAAATACCATACATGTTTTAATATGTTTATTTTTGTACAAGGTGATCATATTACTCTATGCTATAAATAAAAAATACGGGCTACTCTGCTGTTTCTAATTTACTTTTTGTGATCCTTGGGTGCTCTCATTTATTAAATAGAAATAGTCATTTATATATGTGTGTGTGTGTGTAAGGAAATAATTACATAGGTCTTAAATTGCAAGTATTGTTTCACTCAAGATGATTTTGCATTTATCTACAAAAGATTCCTTGCTAAAAAGGTTCAGAAAAGGAAGGATGCTAAGGTTACGGAGTAATTTTTTAAAATTATGAATCCAAAAATATTACTTGTCTCTGCATATGGTGTATTATATGTGCATTAGTATTTTGATATATCCTCTGTTCAGTCATGTGCTGTCAGTCCTGGTCCCACAAAATGTGTTATTTGTGCACAGTTATTAATAGCAACAGATACTTTATAATTTTTCTTTTGTTGATTTTAATGTGGATAGTAAGATTAAATTTATTTTTTCAATCATATAGTCATCTTAATTTTTTAAACAGAAGGAGCAACCAAAGCATATACTGTGACTTGTTATACAGGAAGATTTGGGTAAGACTCAGAATTAATTTTGGGTTTGTAACTGTTGAATGAGACATGTTCAGTATGAGAATGTGCCTCATGTACAGGGGTTTAAATGTGTTGTGGTGTGTAACTGAGGTGAGCTTGTCCTTAGCACTCTAAAATGTACCTACCTAAGGCACTGTAGAAATTTTATGTATCAGCATAGATTTGGTGAGAAACTTTTGGAGGGAATGTACCTGTGCACACACTATTTCAGCTTAGTATTACCTGAAGAAATGTTGATTATGTTTAATAGAGTTACTGTCTTCCCACTCCTAACTGGCTTTATGAGAACTACGGGTTCCAGGAATCTGAATTGTAGGGCAGAACTTACCATGCTGGCAGCAGGAAATCTGGATAAGTAGCGGAGTTTGTTTCACCCAATTTAACGTAAAATCTCCTTTTTTTTTTAACAAAGGGCTAGGGCAAAACTTCTTTTCCCTTCTACAAATTATCTGAGGAATTTTACTTTCTAAGTGAACTAATTTATTGTACTACTGGAGCATCAGGATTCCTCAGAATACAAATTCTACCTTCCAGTTAGATAAGTATCCAAGTATGAAATAATTTCATCTTGACCTTTTAATATCTAACTAATTTAAATTTTGCTGCTGAGTAAATACCTACTTAGCTTTAATACGTTCCTGCTTAATGTGGAATGGCTCTGAAAAGTGAATATTACCATCTAATTGTTAAGCTAATAAGGAAAATATTTTCCCTATTTGAAGTTTTATACATTAGTTTCTTCATATTTAATGTCAAGAAAATGAGTTTAGGAAGGCTGAGTGAAATGGGAGGAGCTATAAATGGTTTTTCTCCAACATGACTAGACAATCTTTTCAAAGTTAAACTGAAATAATCATTTTTATTTAAATCTTGTTAATTCAATACATATATAATAATTCTCTCTTCTCTCCATTCAGTGTATTTCACTGAATGGACATTATATCTCTTAAGAAATATCTGTACACATAGATCAATATTTTAGATTTAATTTGGCCTAATAGTCCAGAGTTTTCGTATATTGGTGTGACCTCAGATCCTATCTGGCAAAGTAAGGTGCACTGTGTGTGTTTGTCTGAGAGTAGTTACTTCATGTGCTCAAATCATAGATCCACCTTATCTCCCAGTGAAAATGCAGAGAAGTTAAAAATACTGTTGTACCTTCTTGACAAATAGATTTAATCTGCTGCATGTGAAACTGTTGTTTTGGAGAGGATAGAGGAGAGTAAATAGAATATAATAAAAAAATTCATGTACTGTTCTTTCTGGGGGGGAACAAAGAATATGAACCACGTTGAACAATAGGGTGGAAAGATAGATGTTCCTGTTTTAATGCAATGTAGGTAAGAGGAATGTCTGGGATTAATCTAGTGGTAAATTACTTTCTATCCTATACTCATAATCTGTGCTTATTGGACTTGTTATTGTGTGGTAATCCAATTTCTTCATATGACACCAGTGTAACAGAGAACTGTCTTTGCCTGCAGAGCCCAGTGCCATCTATTTTCCTGCTCTTCTCTTTCACAAACCAGAAAGTGATTGTACATTGCACTGCATTTCTAAGTACAGCCTCCTTTGCCCTTCATTGGATTCTTCATTTGGCACAGAAAACTCAAGAACTGAGAGTCTGTTTTGTTCTACTGGGCCTGACTTTATAGATGGGGCTCAGATTGGCTGTCAGTGG
>VYZT01053712.1:0-23435 GCA_013400735.1 Pomatostomus ruficeps
CGTAACTAACTTTTTTAATTAGCTCAAATATGACCAGTAACATGTTCATCATCTTCAAAAGCATTTGAAATTAATTCTGCTAGAAATGATGAAAAATTCTAGAAGCTTTTCACAGGAGTCATCTTTATAACCCCCTCCTTACTACAAAAACTACAAGACCTTGTTTTATTACAGGTGTAATTATTAGCTTAATGAACTTCATGACTTGTTACACTGTTGACAGGCTTTTTCCTGAAGTATATTTAATCTCTTACAGAAAGTGTTCTGGCAGAACTCTGGGGTTTTATTTCACTCTTAATGTATTTTTCTGGTATTTGCTTAGCTGACAAACATCACTTTCTTAGCATCACTTGATGTGTGTGGCCACTTCTGAATTTTCTGATGTGTACAAATCTTGGACTCAATCCCTTAAATGACAAGGTGCACAACAAACACTGTGTCACCTAAGCATGTCAGCCAGAGTTCCAAATAAATCTTAAAATGCACAAGAAAATAATCTTAAAATGCATGAGATTTAAGGAAGATTTAAAAACTAAACATTCCTATCACCCTGCTCTCAATTAGGGGATTAATTTGAACTTAATCTCCTTTATTCCAAGTTAGTGATCATTACTATATGGTCAGGCATAAAGTCTTCTTCAGCTTCTTGCTCACTGAAATTCCTAGTGCATTGTACTGTACCAACCTGTGGAGTCTCCCCTGGACACATTCAGTACATGATGTCAGCTCTGCTGAAACAAATCTGTGCAATGTGATGTCCGCACTGCAACTCTGAAGAGCTCACAATGAATCCAAGAGTATTCCAGTCTGTTGCAATTTGTCATTCCTAGACATCTGAAGCACTTGGCTCTACTAATTCCATTATGTGTTTAAAACCACAAAATGTTTTAGAATTAAAATGACCCTAGTTCCACCTCTCAAGGCAAAGGCTTAAAAAAATAGTCTGTGATTTTAGGGTAATCTTACAGCAGTAAAAGGAAATGCAACATCTGTGGCCACAAATTCTTAATTTCTTTGTTTTCCATTTTATTTAGCATAAATTCACACACACACACACCTCCCAGTTTTGACCTTTTCCTGCAGCTGCAGCAATGAGATGATGGCTTTCACACTCCTGTGGTGCCAGTTCACCTGTTTGGCACAGACTCACAGGACCTTACAAAGTACCAGTTACATGTACTTCGTTGGCATCTTATCAACAGGATGCTTATCAATAATGTGGAGGCAGCTTTTGTACAAGTTGCTTGCACTGTGCAGCACTCACTTGACTGGATACCATCATTTCTAGTTGGTCTTGCAGAGCTCATTACCAAACAATATCAGTACAGTTTTTTCTTACTGCTCTCCATCTTCCAATCCTGCCTACCTGCACGAGGCATCCATGTCTGCAAAACTGATTAGGAGCTCACCAACTAAAGCTCAGAGTTGCTTATGAGCTGCAGTGTTGGAGCTACTGAAGTAGCTTTAGACATGTTCAAGTGGCAAAAACTGTAAGGTGCTTCAGACATGGCACCTGAAGAGTTACATAAGCTCTGAGTGTGTGCAGGGATGCCAGTCTGTGTTTCCCATTTCAGTATCCAGTCTGACATTATTAAGCAGTATGGATTAGATATCTACACAACACCCCCAGCCCCTCCATGTGCCTTTAGTAATAGCTGTGGGAAAACTGTGATGATCATTAAAAAGTCAACATTTAACTATTAATAAGAGAGAATAGAGGTGATGTCTGGCCAATTCAAACAGAGCAATAGCAGAGAAAAGGGCAACAACAGAGCAGGACAAAATAAATCAAATTCAAGCAACTCTAATTAACTGCAGCCTCAGTGGAGCAGAGCATGCAGCTGCAGTGTTTATCTTCCATGCAGTAGTACAGCATGTTGTTTTCCAAATGTAACCATTGAGAGTTTTAAGCTCTTTTTTGTTGTGAATTATTTTAACCTAGAGAAATGCCTTGGGCAGTAGAAAATGCATGTGGGCATGTATACTGCAGCATGGACACTGCAGACAGCGGCCAAAAGAGAAACACTGGCAAAAGTTAACAGAATATGGGGTTCAGAAAACAGAATTTCACTGTAATGTGTCACTGATAAAAGTGGTCTTTGAAGGATATTTGAGTAGCTCCTCTTCCTTGACACAGGATGTTACTGTAGGCAGCAGCTGCCTCCAGAATGGAACCCACTGGAACTGATCAGGCAAGAACAAAAATGGATATAAAATTTTATTTCAAGATTCTTTGATTACTAAATCACACAAATGGAATAATCTAATTTCAATGGAAACAAAAATCTAGTTAAATGAGGAATCACTTAGAGAAAGATTTGATAGATTAAATTAACAGGCAAGAATAAACAATGCTGAAAATTGATTAAATGATATCATGGAAGCTTAAGGTGATTGATACTGTGTATGGGGACAGGAGTTATTTTTCTTTCCTTTTTATTATTTATCAAATGTTTATAGTATCATTATAAAAATAAATTAGCAACCAAATTTATTCTTCTTACTGCTCACAATTGAAATCCTCAATGTTTCAACTCCACAGTTTAGTGGCATTGAAAATGTTCGAGAATATCTCATACAAAAAACCTGTTAAATGAGGAATAAATACAATTCAATGCAAAGCATTTTCTGAACAGTCTTTACTAGTGCAGAACAAGAGAAGATAAGTCTGATGTGAAAGGTCACTTCTCAGCTGAGATGAGTTAGCCTTTAGTTGCTGTTATTTTCTGAAAGGGAACCATGATTAATGAGCAGTCCATGTACTTTCTGGTGTAATCAGCAGCAGTGAGGGGATTAAATACACAGGACACTAGAAATGGGGAACTGAAGCTACATGCCAAGGCCTGCCGATTTATTTGTATTTCAGTGATTTAAAGACTAAAGAAAAATACTATCATTTATAAAATTAATGAATATTATAAGCAATTATTCTGTAGCTGTATTGTTTTATAGGTCATAGTTTGTCACAACATGTGAATTAAATGAAAGTAATTAACTGCAGTGTCATAATTAACTCAATCTGGGCCAAATGCTACCCATGCACATGTGTAAATACGGGGTGATTATGGGATAGGTCAGAGAAGTTTAAAATTCAAAGCAGTCTTATATGTGATTATGGTTTTTCTGATTTAGCAGAGAAAAAATATAATTTACCTTTATTTCATGTTATTTTAAGACCACGATCTCGATCAAGGGACAGTGGTGATGAAAATGAACCAATTCAGGAACGATTCTTCCGGCCTCATTTTCTGCAGGCTCCTGGAGATCTGACTGTTCAAGAAGGAAAACTATGCAGGATGGACTGCAAGGCAAGTGTCATGCAAAGGGTAGCAGCAGCCTTTTGATAACATCAGCTGACTCAAAAACCACATTGGTTTCTTTTCAAAGCTATTTTGCCTATTGGCAGTTTCGGCGCTTGTTAGAAGGGTAATTAATCTCATTGCTTATGAGTGAGTAAGTGGACAATAAAAGTTTGCCTCCCCTCTAATAAAAGTGCTTTGGGCAAATCTTAGAGCTCACAGTAAACTGATTTATAGAAGTCGGCTACACTGGGGTGTGGAGGGAGCCAGCACACACTATAAAGGCAGTGTGTTTCTACATTTAAGTCCTTTTACTACTTGAGGTTTGAACCCCCGTTAAAAGTTTCAGACAGTCTAAACCTGATTTATGATTCTGCTGAGCAGAAATAATTGAGGCTTTAGTGACTTCTGTTTACTTTATGCTGACCTATTTGGGAGAAGCTGTTTGCTCTAAAGCAGTCCCCACAGCCAGTGGCATGGCTTTCAGAAGTACAAGACTTGTTCACATAGCCCAAGCATTAACTAGTGCAGGTGGTGCTGTCACTAGGGTACACCTCAGTGGAATGGAACTTTGGAGGTCGGTAATTAGTCAGCTAACATCTTTTTGTCTGCAAGTTTTCCAACAAGAAGTTAGTCTAGAAAGCAGTATCTTTTTATTCCACCTGAAGAGCAAACAATAAAAAAGACAAAAGGTGTCACCCTGCCTTTTGTTTTGTAATGCATTATTATTTAGCTTCTAGCCTATCTAAACACTGATCTTTTTTCAGTCGCACCCATAAGACATCATGGAATTCAGGGAGTTGTCCAGAAAGTAAGTAAATGACTACAACTGACTCAATGTGTAAATCAGGACAGAATTAGATCTTTAAATCTTTTGGTACACTTGCAGTAGCAAATCAAACCAAACTTCCCTGAAGTAACAAGTCAGGACTCCTCCGGTGTTTCATGTGGCTAAAACAATTTCTCACTGTTCTCCACACTCAAGGTTAGTGGATTACCGACTCCAGACTTAAGCTGGCAACTGAATGGCAGACCAATCCGCCCTGACAGCTCTCACAAAATGCTGGTGCGTGAGAATGGGGTGCACTCCTTGATCATAGAACCAGTCACTTCCAGAGATGCTGGAATCTACACGTGCATTGCCAGCAATCGAGCTGGGGAAAATTCATTCAGCCTGGAGCTCATTGTTGCAGGTAACATCTTCATGCTAAGCTTTCAGGCTGAGCACTGCCAGGATAGCATGGAAAAGGAAAACAGGAGTGATGTCAAATGACATGTTGGAGGCGTGGGGGGGTAAGAAAAGGAAACCTGGCAGTAACAGAAGTACGATATTTATAGGTGAGCTATTCATGTTATTATGTTGTGGTGTAAGTTGATTGCCATGTAATGTCTGTGCACAGGTTAAGAAAAGGGGACTGCTGGCCTTGAGGCCACAAACTAGTCTATGTCCCTGGATGTTTCTTTGTAGTGACAGTCTATGCAGACTCACACCTACCCCTGGGCAGCCAGCAGGATATGGCTTGTGCATTTCACAGCACATCAGACTAAGTACTGCCACTGCAGGCTTCTGGTAGAAGCCTTCCTTCTTCAGTTGAAAGTCCATGCTTTTGTGGAATATGAAGGAGCACTTTTTACCAAGCACAGTGCAGCCAGTTTACCTAGTTGTGGTGCTCTACATTTCAATTATTTTAGGAAAGAATCAGCTTTTTAGCACTCACTTTTCCCCCTATCAAAATAATGATGAGACTCTTTTCTTCAGAGGAACCAGGACTGAACTTTGTGATTAATGAAGACAACACTTAACGTTTCCTGCCACTTAGGTCGTTCATTATTGTTTTTAGCACACTGCTGAAAGAAAGGCTTTGTTCTCATAGACTAATGTCAACATAACTGCAATCTTTATTTTCACAGCTAAGGAAGTACAAAAAGCACCTGTGTTTATAGAGAAGCTACAAAACACAGGTGTGACTGAGGGATTCCCAGTGCGACTGGAGTGTCGAATCTCAGGGGAACCATCTCCTCAGATATTTTGGAAGAAAGAGAATGAGTCACTCACATACAACACTGACCGCGTGAGGTGAGACTGACTTATAATAACCTCCCCATGTGTAACTTCAATGATGATTTATCCTGTAAAACAAATAAAAACCTAAAAGGTCACATGAACACTTTGTGTAAAGGACATCTCATAAATATTAACTAGCGATTGTAATAATTTGTGACATTTACTCAAACTTGCAGCCAGCCTGGTGGCTGAACCAGAAATAAAATATTACTTGTTTTCCATCATTAGACTTACAAAACTGCCTTTGCTCTCTAAGCAAGAGGAGATATAGTTTTACTCTTCCAGAACCAAGACCACACAAATTTGCCAGAGAAAAATCAAGGTTCCAAAGCAATGCTATGTGCTTTTTAGCAGAAACTCTGATACATAATTCTGCTGCACAGTTAAGCAACTAAGATTCAATATTTTGTATTTTAAAATCTTCCTCGAGTTTCTTTATCCTTTCCACAAAAAGTCTGGGTAAGATCTGGTGTTCCTGCTACTCCAGATGTCTTAATCCATAATTGTGAAAGAAAAGTTACTTCATGTGTTTTTTCTTCTTAGTTTTCAATACAGGATACTAAACTGCCAAATTGTCAAGCATACCCAAGGCTTTATTTTCTACTTGCTAATTTCAGAGGACGTTCCATTTTAATTAAAAGTGGACTCTAATCAGTCTGTAACTAAGATTGGGTAGGTTTATAATGCCATTTTAAAATAGTCTACACTAGTTTGTGATTTAAATAGTCATTTTCTACTTTTCTTTTGATTAGCATGCACCAGGATAACTACGGCTACATTTGCCTGCTTATTCAGGGAGCTACAAAAGAGGATGCTGGCTGGTACACTGTTTCAGCTAAGAATGAGGCTGGGATTGTGTCTTGCACTGCCAGGCTGGATGTTTATAGTAAGTGGCTTCAATTTTCATGATCATATTAATCCCCCCAAAAGCAATAGTTCTGTAAGATTTGGGTCGTTCACAGAATGGTTTACATTGGTCTCTCTCTCTTTTGTTTATAGTTTCTCCTCAATAGTAAACATCTACTTCAGGACAACAAATGCTCTGTCAAAGTATATTTCACTATCTTTCAGACACCTAAAGCAAAACAAGCATGCATGCTTTCTGTTTTTGCTTAGTACATTAAATGTAGCTAACTAACAACAGATAACAGCATGATTATATTATTTTTGTGGATCATGATTACTATTGTTTTGCTGGCACTTCCCTAACCTTTTGTATTCTTTTGTACATTAGTCTGTAATACACCTGTGACAGCTACCAAAAGTATAGTAGATGTTCTCATGGATTTCAGCTTAATTACTCAGTCTGTTCCAAAGCAGCCCCTTACAAAGTGAATGTTTTCTTAAAGAAGTATCTCTTACCAGTCTTCTCATAGCAAGAATTAAGGGGGAGAGGGAAGGGGAGAGACTAATAAAGGATGGTTTCTGGGGTGGTGGTGGAAGTGGGAATTGTGAATTAGAGACTGGGCTCAGCATTCTTCAGCATACAAGGGGTGGCAATGGCAACCAGATCATTTTCTTTTATATGCAACACCTAACCCTAGAACAGGCCTGTTACTGTAATATGAATGCACAGAAACAACCTCCTTGCTGTCACCCTTCTCAGTGGCACAAGGAAATGTAGAAAACAATGCCAAAAAGTAACACATACTGTTGTATTTACTTACCACACTTGAAGGTGAAACTAGATGCTGAGAAAAAAAAAACAATACCAAGAAATTAAACAAATTTACCTTTGATATAATCATTTTCTGCTTCTTAGAAATTAGTATCTCCTTCACAAAGGGTTGACTGAGCATCTGGCACACTTTGGTGCATAGCTCAGGAGATTTACCACTTTTTCTTTCCTTTTTAATCTGCAGCTCAGTGGCAACAACCACCTCAGCAGACCAAGCCAAAGAAGGTGCGGCCCTCAGCCAGCCGATACGCTGCTCTCTGTGACCAAGGACTAGACATCAAAGCAGCCTTCCAGCCCGAAGCAAACCCAGTCCACCTGACAATGCAGCCCGGCCTGGTAGAGAGTGATGATCTGTAGATTCAGCTGCTGCTTCCATCATTTTCTTTCAAAGCAGAAGCACTGAAAGCCATTGCCTTGACCAATGATACTCCTATGTCACTTTATGCAAGGGCAGACACCTTCATGTACAAAAGATAAACAACAAACACAATAACCATATATTCCTTATTCATTATACCAAATTAGATGAATAGATAGATTATTAATAGAAATGTACACATTGCACAACAAATCACACACACCAATTCCTTAACCTATGTTGCTTCAAACCCTTTTCATAGAGGCCAAAATGCATCCAAGAGAAAGATTTTTCACTAAATACCTTCATAAACATAAGTAGATGCTACACAATCTTAAAGGTGCAAGATATTTTCTTCAAGGATTATCAACAAGTTCTAAAATGGCTACGCATTCTACAGCTACGATGAACAAGTGCAATATTATAAGAATAAAACAGGAAGGGACAAGGAAAGAAACAAATGCTGTAAGCAAATGCTATTATCTCTGCAAACTGCTTTCTATTCAACAATGAAAAAAAATCTTTCTTTCAATGCTGTTAGTACGGACATCAACACCCTAACTCTCAATTGATTTGTGTTTTTCCTTTTTGCCATCTAGGAGGAGGCTTATTTACATACATACAGCAAAGGCAGTCTAAGCAGAATTTAATTTTTGCAGGACAGAAAGAGCTGACACATAGTAACAATCTACTCCAGATTACACTTTGGTAACTAGATGGGGAAAAAATGCTGATAGTACTAACCACTGCAGTGGGTTACTGCAAGGGGTGGGAGGGGGACTGGGCAAGAGGTTGAAACTCTCTGGATTTCCCGACAGCAGTTTGTAACCTTGTAATACTCCCATTCAAGATTCTGAAATTCTAAGGTGATCTGAAAACAAGGGAGTGTATGTATGGGATGTCTGACTGTTTAAAGCTTGTATAATATGTATGAGGATTTTAGAGTTGTATAGTAAGTGAAAAATGGGTTGAAACTACAATATGGATTTAAGCGACAAGTATATACACCACAGGTGATAGGTTTACAAATCTGAGGAAGTAGAAAATAAAAATAGGCAAAACCATCCAATTTGCTCCTTTTTTTTTTTCTTCTTAACATAACATGTCTCTGGTACATTTTATTTTTTCCTTCTCCTGACTGCAGGCAAAGACAACTCTTTTTAAGGGATAGAGTCTGTGCACCATAGGTGAAAAGCCTGAAGGCTACTTTCAGAGTTTAAGGTAAATCCACATGGAAATGGAGCCCCACTTAAGTCACACCTGACTAGGTAGTTTTAAATTAGAACCAATGGAATTTCAGTTGAAGGGGAGGGAGGGAGAATGGATGGAAGAATTACTAGGTCTGACAAGCAAAATGAGTATTTGATGGTACGAGCTACGATACTTTGCTAGGAAAGGAAAACACTGTATTCCTTATATGAAGCACATATATGGTATCTTTCATTATTTATAATAAAAGTGTTGAAATCTTTTATCTCAGTTCATTTATTCTGAAGTCCTGTACTTAAGGTTTTGTTTGTTGGTTTTTTTTTTTTAATTTTGTAATTGTGTACACCATATATTGCATTACTGCTATACACGTATTGCTTTGTACGTACACAAAGTTTGTTTTGTTTTTTAGTGACTAATAAACTTTAGCACACAAGGTAGTACTATTCTGGTGCAGGATATGACTAGTAATGGGGATGGTTAATCTAGATTAACCTCATAGTCTGTCAGGTGGGAATAATCTGATTTTATTCTAGAAGTACGTCGTATCTTTTGCGAAATTTTCCTTGACTGTGACATGCTAATTTACTTTTTTGTTTAGCTTCACTAGCATTATTTTGCCACCTTTTATTTGTATTTATAAAAAATGTATTATCATTACTTTGGACTGTTGTGCTGATATAATGTGGGTTTAACATCAATAAATATTACACAAATAGAAAGTTTTCCTTCTGGTAAAGATTAATAACTGTTTCAGTACAAGCATGCAAGTATAAGATGTGGAAATTTTAAATATTATGAATACAGATTATATGAGGCCTATATGCACCATCCAAAAACCACTAGAATTTATCAGAATAATCTTCTTGTGACCTGGAATCATGTTTGAACAGAACAGAGGAACATTACTCATAAATTCTGAGAAACTTCTGCCAAATAGAAGTACTGGAAGATACTTGTTTTTTAATAGGTTAGAAAATATGCAGGTCTGTTTTGTGTTTTTAGTAATTGCAATATGTCATCACTTACAACTGATTCTAAGTAAAGGGCAGGGTCTGAGCACTGTTAAATTCATTAAGAGCCTGATAACAAGACAATATCAAAATTTAAAAAAAAAAAAGTTAGATGTACTTACAAAATCCTCACTATTAACTAGCTTCTCCTTCTTTTCTCAATGTGAAGATACCAGGAAGGATGCAAGATTATCCATTTTTTATTTTGGGTTTACATTTCAAGCAGTGATCACTACAGACAGGCTTATGTCAGCAATTAAGTGAGCACTGACATTACTGGTGATACTGCAGCTAAAGTCAATGGAGTGGTGTCTGCTTAAAGTACGTTTGGCTTGGGGACTGAAAAACTGGGACTGCTTTTTGAGCTTGCTGAAGATGAGGTCATCATCACTTTTTGCCTCTGTATATATGCACAGACACACTTAAGTAGTAAATCACATCTCTAAGCAGCAACATTGTTTTTATGAAAACATTCAGCTGTGCTGTTACTTAGTTACTTGGACTGTTTGGGTTTACAAGTCAGAGATAAAAGCGTGGCATAAGCAAATTAATTCCTCAAGCCAAAAAGCAAAAATTCTTGGAAGCATCAAAGTAACTTTGAGAAGTTTAATCCCCTTCCACATAGTCCAAAGATAGATAGTATGACCTGAGAGTGTACTTTTGTAGTTTTTTAAGACCAAAAAACAGAGCCTTGACTTTTTGCAAGACTTTCAGTTTAGGTATGGGAAGACTTCCAATTAATCAGGAAGCTGATCAGTCCAAGCATATTCATTGCAATCAAAGACTCAATGCAATGACGATCAGGATGACGACAGAAACCTCTGTCAAGAGTACCAACAGGGAGGTGCAGAATTCCACATGCATGAAGGTTTTTCCAGCTGGTGTTGTACCTTAGCACTCAATGCCTTTATCTTGCAGCTTTAAGGCAACACTAGTTAGTTAACATGCACAATTTTCTTCCATCACAGCCAACTGGTGGTTAGGGGTCAAAACCAGTCCAACTTGAAACCCCAGCTTATAAAGTCAGTTTCTTTCTATATCACGCCTTTCAAAGTCTACTTTAATTCATTTAGAGTGTATGTTAAGAAATACCTTGATCCCCCACATCTGGACAGCTACATCCTCACCTGTGCAAGTAGCCCAGAAAGATTTCGTATGTAAGTACTTCATGAGCTCACATTACCCAACGCGCTGTGATGCTGAGGGGATCAGCTGCACGCTCTGGTTGCATAACCCAGCTGCCAAACCCACTGTGCACTATACATAAATTAGTGCATGGACTAGAAATGCCTGCTTGGATTATGCATGTTGGCTAATTCACTCTCACAGTTCAAATGTACATGCAAGGGGTAGAATTTACTGACGTTTATTTCATTCTCCTGAACTGACTGAAAGAAACAGCATTCCCCCTGCACAGATTTTCTGTTTGAACAGAAATACGAGCATGTAAAACACATCAGGCAGATGGAAACACAGTTCCTGCCCCAAGGAATTTACAATGTATTCCAGACAGCGCACAGTATTCCTTGATTTGTCTTAAAGCTTGCAACTCTAACTCAAAATTAAGACAGTTTGCATCCTTTAACAGAAGTGATTAAAGCATAAAATTATCTAATACTGCACTGCATCTCTAATAAAAACGTGTTTGGAACATAATGCTCAGTCATGGCTAGAGCAAAAAAGCCAGACTACAAGCAGCAGTACCTGTACAGCAGTGATTTCAGTAGTCAGATAGATGGAGACAAATGAACTTCAGTTCACCACCATCTAGAAGGAGAAATTTTTTGTTTTATAAAACAATTGCAGTGTAACAGGTAACCCTGGGGATTGGCCAACTCTTGTAACCGCTATCACTTTCTAGTTCTGTAGTAGCACAAATGGCCCAGAAACAGCTGCAGAACAAGAAAGCAGAAAAAAGTAACAGTGCATGGCCACTTACAGAAAGAGCTCCACAAATCTCATTGCACCAAATGGATTGTGGTAGGACTTTTTCCCTGTGTGTTTAACAACACAGTTTCAGGAAAACATATTGTCAAGCTTTTTTGGACAAGACATCGCATTATTTCTAGAGAACTGAGGGTACAAAACCCAGACTGCCAAACACAGGACTTTTCTGAGCTACTGCAAAAGGTCCTGAAAATAAGATAAGACTTTCTATACAACAGGCAACACACTTGTAATCTATTGCAAATTAAGGTCATCTCCATGCTGGTGTCCTGAAACGTATGGTGAACTATAAAATTACAGTGTTCTCTGTTCTATATATGCCTTCCAACGACAGA
Source organism: Pomatostomus ruficeps (assembly GCA_013400735.1). Classification (NCBI taxonomy): domain Eukaryota; kingdom Metazoa; phylum Chordata; class Aves; order Passeriformes; family Timaliidae; genus Pomatostomus; species Pomatostomus ruficeps. The sequence continues at coordinate 11,905 of VYZT01053712.1, forward strand.
GCTACAAGAGCCTGCAGAGAATGGATGCAATTCCAGTCTGCTGCCGGCAGGGACAGCTCACCATCAAAAATCATACATGCACACTAAATGACATCTAAACAAAACACATGAAATTGCTATATTCCTTCTTTTCTCTGAAGTTGCAGGAAGTCTTCAGTAGAAATTTAGAAACTATCTGAAAAAATAGGATAAAAGGTCACATTGAGAGAAGCAGAATTAAACCACTGCAACTGAGAGCTTTTAATAGGTCCTCAGCATACAGGTGTTGACAGCACAGTCTCCAGCACAGAGCTGGAACATGTAGTTTAGTGCATTCAAGCATTAGAAATACTGAACTGGGAGATTTGCAAGTTAGAATTCACAAAACATCAAACGGCTTCACTAACAAGCTTCAGCACTACCATATAATCAGTTTGCAGTTATTCGTAAACAAATTGTTCAAAATCATGCAGCAGTTTCAGAGCCATCAGCACACTACACATGCAAGGGCACCTCAGTACCATAAGCCAGCAGCCTGGGAAATGCTGAGGAACATCCACACAACTCCATTTGCTCAGTGACATCTGTCCCCTGCACCACCCTAATGCGCGTGCAATGATACCAAGTAAACTTTGGCGGCTTTTACTTGGGTGTTGTCTCACTGCATTTGATACTGACATACTCAAACTGGCAATTTTGTTACATACAATGAACAAAAGATATCCCAGACCTTAACAGATACGAGCTGTTAACATAAAAAATAGAAGCATGAAAATACCATAACAGTTGTGCTTATAGTCATGCTGATCCAAAGATGTCTGGCAAGGTACAGGTAGCATTTTTTACTAACAGACGTATCTACAGCAGAAAGGAGCCTTTAACATATGATCTGAAATTGAACACAATGTGTGTGTGAAAATCAAATATAACTTGGGACTTCAGCAGAGTTCTTCAGGCACTAATCACACCCAATGACTTCTCTCCACAACAACACTCAACCTCTCTTTTCAAACACTGACTATCTGAATCAAGTGGGTGCACCTGGCCTTGAGGAGTTCATTTTTCATTTGCTTACTTAAATGAACTACACTGGGCTTCCAGAAAAAAAAGGTCACATAATTGCAACAGGCAATGTACATTTCAGCGTCATGCAATACAACCTCTCTCTCACACTGTGCAACACATCAAAGTAGGAAAATTTGTCTTACAGCAATAAATAATCATTACAATGTATGTTTTAGCTATAGGTAATAATGCAACAAAGAGATTTTGCAGGCTGGGATCTAGATATCCACTTTCTATCGAAATTTCACTAATCTCAGTAGGAAATCTTCTCCATCTTTAAGTCATGCCTTACAACCCCCAGCAGATCAGGATATATGGAACTGGATTTTACAAAACCAGTAACAGGGATGCCAGTCATCAGCTTTGCATCTACACGGGCAACTCTACTTCCCTAAAACAATACAGGTTTACTTATCAAGTCATTAGGAATCCAATAATGCCTTAGGATAGACTGCCCTCAGGAGGTCACAATGAAATCTCTTCATGGGATACAGTCCTAACTCACTCAGCATGCACTAACTCAGTCAACATTATATACTTCTGTTACCATAGTCTGCAAAAGCTCTTCCCCACCAGAGCTCCTCCTTACAACTGCAATATCTAAAAAAAAAATCCCAAACCAAAACCACCTCATGAACATTTTATGTGTCCTGCTACAAACCTTTACTGACAATAATCACAGAATCACAGATGGCTTAGGTTGGAAGGAACCCTAAAGATATCTACTTCCAAGCCCCCTGCCACGGGCAGGGACACCTCCCACTAGACTAGGTTGCTCAGAGCCCCATCAAGCTCATCAATTGCAACAGATGCCTCAGGAGCAAGAAAAGACTGTTTGTGCTGGACAGCGAGTTCACTATAGCAAGTTCTAAGTTACAAACATATTTCCTTAGAGATAAGCAGAAGTAAGGCTCCAATGACCTACCTAAGACAAAAGAGGAACAACAGTAATCCATCATCTTGACGAACATTAGAAAAATGCAGAGAAGACATACAAAACAATTGACATTCTAGGTGTATAATGTGCTTCAACTAAACCCCAGAACACACAAACCACACTACCTATGAACTTTGAACTGAATCAAACTCAAAGGCAACAGAAGAACAATTTTAGGTTTCCTAACTTGGCAGTGACAAGGCAGGTCACAGAAATTAGTAAATACTTCAGTATACAACCTTTTTTTAGCAAGGATATCCTCTCTGAAGCAGGAACCCAGCTGAGTAAAAACCCAAAGCAAAAATTATGGGTGAGTCAGAAAGGGGGTTGCTGTATAAGAGGACTGCAAGCTGAATTAAATGACAGCTGCAAAAGCAGCCACCCTCAAAACATGGCTTGATGGTCTCTTTAGAAATTCTGTGATGGTACTGAAAGGCCATGTAGAAACCAGTGACATGGGGTGGGGCAGGAGAAAAGACCTGGAATAAACATAGAGTAAGTTAAAGACCAGACTTGCACTGCAGCCTTCTTTAAATGCTCCCAAAACTAGGTGGATGAGGCGTAGTTTCAATGCACGCCTGAAAAAACAAGTTGTAGGAAGAGAACTACAGATTCTTTAGAAACTGCAGAAACATGGAGTAGTGGGAATCCATAAAATACTCTATTCTTTCACTCCCCAATTCTAAAAGAAACGAAATAACTGCAGTGTAAAACTTCTGGGTTAAACCTGCCTCATTATCAAGTTACTGGAAGCTGGTAAAAGTGACAGCAAGTTTTTGTGATTTTAGTGGGTGGAAGGACCACTTGTTTTTTAAGAAGAGATTCCAGAGGGATCCAGGGAACGACAGACTAATTATATTTTTCTGTACATAGCAAAGTGCCAGAAATTGTTCTAAAGCCAAGAAAACAACAGGATAAACATACAGAGTTGCTTTCGCAAAAAAAATAAACATTTTAGAGTTCTTCTAAAGAACTTAAAAGAGATGAGAGTAATGGAGATCTAATAATGGTGCATGCTTGAAATTCTAAAAGGCATCTGACACATTCCCTTGCCAAGAACCATTAAAGACGCTGTGTTGCCAAAAGAAGTTGTCATATCAGTGCACTGTTTAAAGATAGAAGACAAAGGGTATGAATCAGCAGTTGTTCTTTCTTAAGGATGTGCGGTGCCAAGAGAATCGCACAGGCAGCTCTGTTGGGGCAGGCAATGTACAGCCTATATCTAAGGGTTCTGAGACAGCAGTTTCTGAATGCCACAGTGTATTCCAGAAACACTAGGTTGCTTAAAATAACAAAGGGATTAAGGGTTTAAAAAGTTGAAGAACCATTTCACTGAGGAAATAAGTGTTAAAACCAGCAAATTAAAATCATTGTAGAGATCTGAGAACAATTTATGCTGGAAAAAATACAAAAATTCAGACTTTATATATATGTATATATATACATATGTCTGTATATGTATATATATATATATATATATACATGGAAATGGACTCCAAGTTGACCCTTAATTATTCAGGACTGAGTTATTATTCTGAAAATATTAGTGCAAAGGTTAGGAAAAAGCAAAACACTTAGGCATCATTTTTGGAAACAACACAAAACACAACACAATTTAATTTTTTTAGAATAAATCCACAGTGAATTCTGCAAGAAGTTCTACATGTTGCTCCCTCCTTGAGAAAATTGAAAAGTAAAGTTCAACGAAGACAATATTAGACACAAAAGAGCTTTCCAGCAACAAGCAATTAAAAGAAATATGACTCTTCAGTATGAAACAGAAACAACTAAGGCAGGCAGGATAAGATAGAGGTCTGCAAATTCAAAAGCAAAACAGAGATCACCAGAGGGCTGTTTTTAATGTCTGCAGGCCTCAGCCAGAGCTACCCACTGGTGGGTTCAAACGCATCAGTCACACACTGCTGGAGGCACCAGAGTCTTCTAAGGAGGCACAAACCTGATCTGTTACCTACCCTGCACATTCCCTACTTCCCTGAGACATCACACCAGGCCAAACAGAACCAGGATTGTGTTAACCAGTTTTCCATTCTAATTTACAAGTTGGAAGAAAAGGGGGAAAAAGTTTCTTAAAAGTATGATTTAAAGTTACCAACACTTCAGTCTGGTCCTATGGCAACAGCAATAATAAAAACACAGTATGTACTGAAACTTCTTAAAGAAATTACTCCATGGCATGCTGGGATTCTTCTGACAACATTATTTCAGATTTTAATTGCAAATGTAAACTAAAAATTCCATTGCTAATAACTTACTTAACAGCTCCCTTACAAAAAAAAGAAAAGAAAGGACAATAATAACTAGGGTCAGAACTCACTAAAAGGGAATTATTTCTAGTTTCTTAGGTTTGGCTTTTGGTCAAGATACGTCACACAGGCTTTGTTAGTAAAATACCAACGATAGGTATGGGCAGCAGCCAAGTCACTGACTAGTAATTCCTACTTGACTAGTAAAAATGTACCAGCTGTCCTTCCTCACCTTCAGTGCCCTTGGAAAAAAATCATCTAATCTCTGGCCAATTCCTTCTATCAAGGAAAAACATAATTAGCAATTGTATTTTTGGTTCAAAGACACATATGACACATAACATCAATAACAGGAAGAAAAGGACTCCTAGAAGGATTACTTGTAGTGGTATTTTATATTCTGAAGTGAGTAGTACAACCAACTGTAAAATCTCCTGATCATACAAGTACTCCTTGTATTGTTTCCCTATATATACCTGCAAGAAGCTTTAACATGCACTGTTTTCTGGCACAAAGACAAAATTTCTCAGCTGCACAAATGAAGAAAATCTCTGACTTTAAGGACTCATTTATCATCAGCAAGATCTCTTCTTTCTGTACTGTGGTGTGTGCCAAGATGGGAAGTAATTTCAAAAGCTGAATCAACATCTGGATCGTGATGCAATGAACACCAGAGCTAAGAAGTGAAGGTCCTGAACCACATTCATTGTTTTCTTCAGAGATAATAAAAACATCAATTATCAAAAATTACTCAAGCACAATAAAAAAGCCTGAGATCAAGCATTTGGTAAGTTTTCAGCAAGACAGGAACACTCAGAATCATTTACAGCAGAGTAATTACTCTGCTTCAAAAGTTGCTTTGAATTAAATAAATGGCTACTTTATTGACTATACATACATGTGACGGAGCATCAGCTTAACACTTGAACTGAGTGTTCATGAAGATACAGAGCAAAACACCTTGACTTCGTGCTCTGGAAGTGATACATGTCCTAAACATCTACTGGGCCCTTGAAAAGTCTCTCACACAGCAAGGTCTGCAGCTGTAGTGTTCACCAGCGCCTGTGCAGCTCAAGCTGACAACATGACAGGATCAGCAGCCCCAGTGCTTGTAACAGTCCTTCAGTGTGCACACACAAGTGCCACTAGGTTGACTGAGTGCTGTACGTACATTCAGCAATGGGACTGAGTAGGCTTTGTCTTTATAAAAACACATTGCATATGATTACAAATCTAGGAACTTCTAGATCTTCAGCATGCCTGAACTGCCCTTAGGAGATGTAGTGTTAGGTCCAAACAGACAAAGCTCAAAGGAAACTCCTTGCTACTTTGTAGGGACTAACTGATAAGAATGCAAAACTATGCAGTTCACAATCTTGAAAACTTGATGCAATCATACCTGCCACCCAATAAATATGTCTCTGCGCTTTATTAACCTCTGTTACATGATAATTCAAACAAAATCTCACTCTATCCCAAATTAGAAAACAGGACTTCATAAAAATATACAGTGCTTTAAAAACGTATCAGCATGTTATTAAAGCTATCACCCAATCAAAACCAGATCTTTTTCAAATTGTTTCATATACAGACTTTGTAATATCTTTCAGGCAGCTAAACACACACGTTGCTCTTCACTGCCGCTGAATTTCTCCTCTGCCTAAGTAAGACCAAGTCAGTTACGAACATCAATCTTCAAACAATTTCCAACCCTCTCCCTTCATTAAGTATATATTTATATATTACCATCATGACATTACAGCAGTCATTTATTCAAGGTAGTACTTAGGTCATAAGCTGCAAGCCTCCGTCTACAACCAGAACACTCCCTGTAACATATGGGGATTCCAGAAGAAATACAACAGCTTGTGCAACTTCACGAGGTTCTCCAAATCTTCCAAGGAGAATTGCTTTCTTCAACTGATCTTCTTCCAAATGAGCTGTCATCTCTGTGCGAATAAAGCCTAAGAGCAGAGAGATGTATGAGAGTTATCTAACCTTTGACTAAATTTATCTAGTGGATTTTTCACTGAATCCTACAAAGTGAAATCTATTATCAGGATTCAGCACCAGCTACTATTCTTCAAAGTCTCCAAAAGCAGCCCACATCATCTGGTGGCCAAGACCACTTTTTTATCTAACCAATAAAATACCTTTCAGTTTTGGAAGCAGTGATGCAATAATCAAAATGCAGAGAACTATAGAAGTCCATTTAAAAAAAAAAAAAAAAAACCAAACAAAAACAACCAAACAAAAAAAGGTAACTAAAATGCAATCCAAAAACCATATTTAGTAGCACTTTTCTGAAAGACAAAATATACTCATTTCACCAAAATGTTCCCAGTTATTACAATACAAGCACAAAATGCCTAGAAAGAAACCCTCTGAGCCTTGAAAGTGTTTTTGCATTATATTTTACAACTTATTACAGTGCTTGCATAATTTCTATTAGAGCACCCACTTGAAGAATATTTCTTGACTTTTTTGAAGGACATTTTTTACAATTTTCCACTATCTGAAATTTGGCTTTCCCACTGCTGCACAACTCTACACACAAGCTGCAGCTTCATAAAGAACTGATCTTACCTGCTTTCTAGCTGCCATCAAGAAGGGAAAGTCTCCCTTTTGCTTTCTACTATAAAACTCTGCCCCCTTATGATGGCTGTGGATGAGCTGCTCAACTCACTAAAGAATAAAAGTGTTTTTCCTGCCTAGTTCACAAGCTGAACAGGTTCATGTAGAATTCTGAAAGGCATCAGAGGTAGCAGAAGGTAAGCAGCAGGGTACACAGTTACAAGTGGAAAAACTCAGAAAATACAGAAGGGATTTTCCCTTAAGGCTGCTGGTTTGCTTGAACTAATCATCTTTCAAAATCACAGCCCTTGCTCACAGAAATAACTTTCAGGACTCCCTCCTTTTACTACAGGGACACAGGGGTGCTTTTGTGACAGCTTCTCATGGTCTGTTATGTTTCTCTAATAACAAATAAGCATTCTCTAGCTAGAGATAAGGGTAGCTCTCTGTCTGTAATTAGTTCTAATCCTTCCATCTGCAAGAACAGCAAGTTTTGAAGGAGGAACAAAGAAAAAAAATACATTTATTATGTAATAATGGATTGAGGAATAAGTAGACTCACTCTTCCAAATTTCTCAGTGTTCCCTTAAAAAGACTGAAGGTTTTCTAAAAGAATGTATTACACTTCAAACAAACAAACAAAAGATATTAAAAACATTTACTTATAAAGCTGAAGAAAATAACAGCAATTTGTCTTAAGTTACTTTCAGAGTACAAGAAATATCCATGATCTTAATGAATTGCAACAGTGAAGGATGCAGGAATTCCTCAAAAACTAACCTGGAGCAACAACATTGACTCGAATTTGCTTTTTTGCTACTTCTTTAGCAAGAGAGCGTGAAAATCCAACTAATCCTGCTTTGGTAGCACTATACACACTTTGACCAGAGTTGCCTTTAAGTCCTACAATACTCCCTAAAATAAAGAAACATCAGAGAAGATTAAATGGGTAACTTGAAACCTTGTACTAGCTTTACCATTTTAGTTTTAAACTTGAAATGAAAAATGAGGTCATAAGAAAAGAAGCAAAATATCCTGCTAGGATAAGTAAATCCCCCAATTACCTGTGATTTTTGTACAACCCATGTACCTATGTTGACCAACAGGCACCAGGAGAGTAAAATGAAGAAAGCATCCTACCCCAGATTAAATTTTAAAAGAAACTGACTGTACCCATCAATTCTTAGTTGATAGCCAGCAGCTGGTAGATCTAGATATTGAAAGAATTGGTTAAGAATAGTAAAATTCTTTTTTCCAATAAAATATAAACTCTGAGGTGCTTATTACTGAAAAAAGATGGTTTTCTATTTAGAAGTTGGTGAAATTACACAAAAGAATAAGTATTCATAAAGAAATGCTAAATATAGAGTGTCTAAATACAAGGAAAAGGAAAATAAGTCAATTGTAACAAGTAATGTACCATGTTACACCTGCTAAGCGTTTCTAGAAGACTAGTACACAGAATTCTACTGGCTTACGCAAGCAACTTACCTATATTGACAATTGCACCTCCCTGTTGTTGAATCATGACTTTCACAGCAGCTTTGCACGTCAACATTGTTCCCAAAAGGTTCGTGTGAATCAGGGCTATCATATCTTCAGTCTTAGTTCTCAGTAACAAACCATCCCTGACAAACAAACCAAAAAAACCCCCGAAAGAACTCACTGAACAACCCCACTGATCATGTTTACTCATAAACAAAGACTGTTGGATAGAATATTAATGGGGGTGTATGTGGTTCTATACATTCGAGCATTCAAAATGACAACACTGGAAGAACTACACATAGCAAGAAACAAGTTACCCATTCTTCTGGCCACAGAGCCTCTTTTGCAGAGAGGTATCGAGCATTGTTTTGGACCATTTTGGGGGAAAAAGTGAAAGAAAGAGTAGAGGGGGAACTCAAACTCAGAATGCAGAAACTACAGTGAAAGCTGTATCATCTGTTAGCATTTTACTGCCATCAGGAACAAAATATTGGCAAGCACTTAATATTGTTTTCAGATGTGCTCATTAACAACACTTACTAAATGCAAAGGGCCAGAGCACCTTATAGTGAGCTGCCTTCATCTAGAATTACCCACAGTCGTGTGAGGAGTAACCAACCTGTTGATCCCAGCTGCATTAACCAAGTAGTTAATAGGACCTAAATTCCTCTGCATCTCCTCAAAAGTCTTTTGGACTTCTTGTTCACTGGATACATCACAGCTAAGTGCCAGATGCCCTGCTGTATTGAAATATATACAACATCAAAATAAACAGGAAAAGCTGCATATCATTCATAAACTTTCTTCAGAATTTATCAACTCTATTGCAAACAGATGTTGAACCAGTTATAATTTAAGGAAACTATTCAATCCCCAGAGAATTCAATAAAGACAATTTTCAAGTATTGTATTCATTAGTTGTGTGACAATTCCTTGTTTTATATCTTTTGCCTTTTGAAATCAGAAGTTCAGTGTGAACAGACTGGTCTCAGTTCTAGCTTTTTCAGGAGCTGAAGATGACTCAATTCACACCACCTCCCTGCTGTAACCAGAAGCAATTCCATTCACCTTAAAATTCCTATCATGCAGATAAAATAAGTAATCTACTTTCTCACTGACTATTGTGAAAACAAAATTATACCAATATGGCTTTTTTTCAATATATAGTTCTCAGCCTTTATTTTCCTTTTCATCTAGTTAAACAATGGGGGGTTTTTAATGACTCGCTACTTTTACAAGTCACCGAGGCACGGGACAGTGAGGAGGTAAGTGCAGAGCAGCTTACATACCACCGAGACTGCGTGCAGTGGCCTGGGCCACATCCAGATTCCGAGCAATGACAGCCAGGCGGCAGCCCTTCTGTGCCAGCAGTTCTGCCACGGCTTTGCCTATTCCACGGGAGCCTCCAAAAATGGCGCAGACTTTGCCCATCTTCAAAATAATTCACAAATTGCAAATAAACCACGAACTTCATGTTCAGCACAGCAAAACAATAACTGCTGTTCTTGTCAACATCACAGCTTGTAGCAGTTTGTAATAGTGGGTTATAGAATTAGTGATTTGTTTTTTTTTTTCATTCATCAAAGAAATGAACAGTTGAACTAAATTAGATACCACTTATAAAAATGGAAGTTAATTCTTAAATATTTCTGAACTAGTAAAAAAATAAAATCAGGCATGTAATCTAGCATTCCAATACTAGAGTTAAGGTAACTTCTATTCAAGTGATGAATTATGTGATTTATGTACCTAAAGGTCATAATGTATCATTCAGCTGCAATGTACTGGTTGTAATTATATTATTCTTGCAATCACTGTTCTTGTGCTGAACTCATTTATCCTCAAGGTCTCACTCCATCCAAAGCATCTGTGTTGGACATCACCAATGCAAATGTTACCGAGCACGATCTGAAACTACTGTATTCACACTGGTTTAATACTGTCAGACTATGTTTTACCACTAGCCTGGGGTTTTTTGTTTCTGCTTTTGAAGAAGAAAAAGGAAAGCTTTTTGAAATATGAAATGATTCTGAAGTAGCTAGGTTTTATGTTTAGAATGAAGTACACAAAGAAACTACTTCTGTAGAATGATCTTTTATTCTGCAAGCTCTAGAAACCAATCAGCTGTTTTGGGATTTCCTGAGCAGACAGAGGCAGAATCCAAGCAATAACAATGAATCTTTTTTCCATACATTTGAATAAATCCTTTTTGAACTCAATTATACTTTGTCTTCATAAGATCCTGAGGCAATGAGTTTGATTATTTGTGGGGAAGTACTTCCTTCTGTTCTTAATTTGCTTTCTGATTAGATAATTCTATGCATTTTTCATCATACCTTCCCCTTACTGTTTCACCCTCCACCTGTATCCTCTTTCAGGTCTATTTAGTTATTCCTACACACATATGGACGCTATTCCGTACCTCACTAAAGAGTGTCCGAGTCCTCTAGACCTTACCCTTGCCTCACTGAGGTGCATTAAACCCCTCTGGATGAGTGATAACCAGAACAGCACATAGTGCTAAGCGTACCAGGCACCACCAACTCATGCAATGGCATGATGATTTTGGCCTTCTGTGACAGAGTCGGAGCAAGCAGACGGGCTGCCCTTTTCCCTAACAAAGTATTCACAAGTGCCTGAAATCAACCCACGCGTCTGCTTTCCCTGGCAAGTTCTTGGAACAGGGAAAGCCCCTTGTGTATTAACCAACCAGGCTTTCACAGGTGGGGCACAGGGCCTGCCTGCAACACAGTAGTGTACAATTTGTGCTTTCACACAGAAATGCCATACAGGCTCCTTGGAGTTGTGACTTGGGACAAAAAAGCTGCAGCAGGAGTTCCCTGGATAGATAACGCAAGGGAAAACCAGGTATCTTTGGAGCAACAGGCACACGCAGGCGCCTAAATCACCTTTGCTCTTTTTTCAGAGCCAACTGTTTAACGCGTGACCCCGGGGCTCCCATGGCACTTCCGCACGGCGCCCGGCTGCCAGCCCAAGCCCTTTAAACAAGGGCGAGCGGGATTCCCGCAGCCGTGCCCAGCCCAGCCCACCCCATCCCGGCGCCTCCCTCCTCCCTCCGTGCCTGCAGCGCGGCCCGGCTCCAGATGGAGCCCTCGGCCCGGGCAGCGGCGCCCGCGGGGGACGCCGGGACGCGCAGCCCGCGGGGGACGCCGCTGCCACGGTGGCAGCACGGCAGCTTTTTGCCGTCCCTGCGTGTCCCTGCG
>VYZT01053712.1:23449-82021 GCA_013400735.1 Pomatostomus ruficeps
GCTCGCCCCCGCGTCCGCCCCCGCGTCCTCGGCGCTCGCACTCGGACTCGGGAACCCGCGCTGCCTTCACCTTACGCTTACCGGTTTTAAACTCCAGTTTACAGCGTCCGGCTTAGCCGCTGCCGCGCTTTGCTCCTGGCCCCGCGCTCGCTGCTGGAATTCGTGCGGGGCACGTAGTAGCTGCCTCACTGAGTTGGAGCTCTCAGTCCTGCCCTTCATGAACAAAAAGGTGCTTCTTATATAGACACAAACAGTTAGAACAGGATTTTGTTCCTCTCATTTTCATCCAGCCTTGCCCCAAAATCCCAAGGATCTTGTATGAGGCATCACTGTACCAGAAGAGTTAAATTTCAAACACGTAAACGTAGATAAGCCCAAAATACAGAAGCACCTGTGAGAGTTCCTGTTCAGGAACCGGAACAAACTTCATGATATGCAATTAAACTAATATTAAAAAAACTACTCTGTTACAACAGTAATGCTGTTTACAGTTACGATTTATGTCTGATGATATTCTCGAGAGGTTTCTGTGGACTCTTAATTGAGTCACACACACTGAGTAAATTTTTTCCCCTGAGGAATACTAATAAAAACTATCACAATTTCGTACAAGAGTACGTGTCAGAATTCTTTGGAGAAAAATTGTTATTGTTGTTGTTATTATTGTTACTATTACTATTTTATTCCATAGAGTAATATGTTGAAATCCAACTGGCATTTCTCTGAGCAAAGTGAGATTGTAACTTCGTACAGTTTTTGCTTTTGACTTGAAAGGTGTTTTTCAGAATTTCAGATTAAAAGTGTGTCCAGAGGAGCTGTAGATCATTTAATAACATTAGTTCAATGCATGTAGGATTCTTTTTCCACAGATCATTCTTTATATATAGAAGAAAAAGCAGATTTAGGCATTGACAAACAGGTCAAGATCTGTAAGAAAAATAAAATTTTTAAGAAAAGCTGTTATGAGAATTAGTTTATTTTAGCAATTACATTTAGATTGCAAGTGGCTCTTCTCAAAAGAGTAAATGAGATTTTGTGATACAGTGACATTTCAGAACATGCCATATTCTGAAAACCTGGAGGTCCCGGTAATAAAGAAGAAAAGGCACTGACAGCTGAGACTGTGACTCAGATTAGTCTCTGACCAAGACTTCTGGAAGCCATCATAATTAAGGACCAGGATAGCTTTTTCTTCAAGTGAAACTTATAAGCAAAGTAACACAGAGGGCAAAATATTGTCCTTAGTGATGTTTTCTGAAGATGTATATACTACAGAGAAGATAACTATGAGCATCATAATGTATGAGGGCAGCAGCAGGTAGATTTTAAGTGAAAAAAATTGTAAGTAATTTTGACTTTAACCTTATTTCTGACCTGTGTCCTTACCCATATAGCTGACCTACCTACCCTTGTAAAAAAGTTAAAGAAAGACTAATCTGTCCTGTGCTGCTAAGATTTTGCTGACACAGAGGAAGCATGGGTTACTCAGTGTGGGGGTTTTAAAGTGTGTTATAGTTGACAAAGTAAAATATCCTTTTCAAAAGTTCAGACAAGATTCTGTTTAATTCTTGTTCATTAACCTAGTGTTTAAAACAAGATGTATGTTCGTTCATTGGCCAAAGTGACATTAGCCTTTTTTTTCCAGATGCCTGGTTAAATCACGAGATCAGATTAAGCAGAGTTCATCTGAGCCAGTTTATTCACACTGATTTCCCATTAAAGCTAGAGGAGCTAGTGGAGTCCAAGAGACAAATCAGTGTCATAGTGATTAGCTCCCCTTTTGGGGGGACAGTAGCTGATACATGAACTTGATCAGATAGACTTGTTCCACCTCTCATACCCAGATCTGTAACAGCTAGTTCAGTACTGGTCATTATTATGCCTGGCTGTAGAATTCTGGTTGGTTCAGTTGTGGATGGTCGGGACAGACAGTGACGGAGATCTCTATATTTGGGTTTTAGATCATGAGGTTTATTGCAGAAGGCATGGGGAAAGAAAGACTTGCCAGGAGCTGCCAGACGCAGCTCCATGCAGGTCAGAGAAGTCTGAGAGCAGGCAAGAGAGAGAGACGAAAAGGTGGAGAAGTGAGGAAGAAGAGAGGAAGAGAGTGTGGAGAGTGTAGAATGTAGCATGAGGGTCATGCCCGTTTACAATACAATAAATCATCTTCTGTGTTGAATATTCTAATTTCCATTGACCAATCTAGAATAAGCTACAAATCTTACAACATTTGCCTACAGCCTATAAGAATCATTGCATTAGCCTATAGCGTTACATTTTAAACTCTAAAGAGTTGCTTTTTGGACCCTCTGATGAGTTAGCAGGGTTTTCTCCGATCCTTGGACCTGTTTGCAAGCAGAGGGCATAGTTTAAACAAGTGGGGATTACTTCCAGCCGGCTATACCATTGTTTTCCAATTGTTCAGTAACTGGAGTTGGGTAACTCAAAGCTTGTTTTCATTTCAATCTCACTTATAGTTTTACCAGGTAATCATATCTATACGGCTTTCCTATCCCATCTTTCCCAACACCTGGCTTACTGTTAAAGTGGAAATATAAGCTAATAGTTCTTGTATGTCTGTCTGTGTGACCATGTATACACACACTTGGAACCAGTCCACAATATACAAAATGATGGAGCTGTCCTTCCTCAAGCCTAAAGCATTCAGGCATTAAAAACACTCTTCCTAAGAGAGTTTTTTATTCCTTTCTTAAAATGTTTTAGTCATTCTCCCACACAACCAAGATACTGCTTTCAAGTAAGAATTTCTCTATTAACATGGGAAAAAGCAGAATATTCTCAAACAGGAAAGGATATTTAATGTATCTAAAAGCACAAAATGCAAATCAGAGTATAATGGCACCAAACAGGGGCCACTGTAACTGAGGTCCCCTCTACCAGCTATTTCAAATTCCTCCTGGGTTTTAATTTAAGGCAAGATTTACAGAGGAACTTGAGTGCTAATCATTAACCACAGTGATGCCTGAATCTGTGGCCTCTTAAATTTCTACCAAGAGTCACACATGAAAGAGCAATGCTGCTCAAATGTCCAGCAGCATTTTCATACTGTTCCCTATACTGCTTGTGAAAGCATACCTCCCACATTACGTGGGGTTTGTGTAAGGCCTGGGACAAAGCAACTGGAGAACTGGCTGCACATGTGCTCAGTCCTGTTTTAAACAAAAGCCTCCTGTTTGGAGCACCCAGCTCTGAGAAAACCTGCTTTCAAGTCTCCTGCCTTACTGCAAACATGGTCACTGACTTCAGTGTTTCACCACTGAACAAGCTTGTCATAGCCATCAATCTGAAGTAGTTTCAGTTTATAGGAACAGAAACAAAAAATTGAAGTGGGTCAAGGAGATTTGACACTGGAGCCAGATGATTACTGTTCGGAAATGTAAGACCATGGGGATTAAGCATCAATTGAAATCAACATTCAAGAAACTATTTTGCTTTTCAACTGGTGTATTAAAGATGACCTCCCTAGCTCAAGCAAATCTGATGATGGGGGCATGTATCTGGGATGCAGGAGTCATGGGCTTAGAACAGAATTAAGCCAGGGAAGAGCTTAAGACGTTTCCTTCTTTCCAGGTAAAATGATAACTCAGTGGCAGGGCACACAGCCAACACACTGCCATGCATCTTGTCCTGTAAAAAAAGGGGGTGTAACTGGACTAGGTGCCTCGTTCTAGGTGAGCTCTCAGGGCTCCTCATAATTTTCCACTTTGCCTGGACAGCTCAGCACTGAGGCTGCTCTCTCTTTTTGTTCCACTTTCTTCAGAAATGCACTTGTGGTTTACATTGGGAAAAATCAAGTCTAGTTACTAATTTTATACTTGTATATATATGCTATATACATACATATAAAATATATAAATTAATAACTAACAAGTTTTATGTTGCTATTCCCAAATGTCATTGATACAGCCTCAGCCTTTTAGGCAAGTGATACAAAGATAAACTGCCAAGGAAAAATCCAACTGCCTAATTGTATGACAGAAAAAATACCCCTCTCCTCCCAGTATTTTGCCACTTGGCAGACTTTTCCCAACCACACCAGTTCAGATATTTGAGTGGATAAGTTGCCACACCTTTGCTCTTAAGTGATCTTTTTTTATGACACCACAGTCTGTTTTGTTTTTCTAGACCGTGCAAAATCTCTGCAATGTTTGTTCTTATGTGATAACAGTGAACTTTTATCATGCCAACATGAAGTGGTTTTATATAGTTTAGGTACATTTTCAAAAAATTGAAAACTTCTTCTGCTTAAGAAACTTCTTCCTGGTACCTCTGTGAAAACTATAAAAACTCTGTGAAAACTCTAAAAACAAAACAAAACACCAAACCCCAGAACAAAACAAAGCTATCAGAACCTTGGCAAATTACCTAATGTTTTCATATCCTCTTGGCTAAACAGGTTTCCCCACTAGGAGCAGGATTATTTCACACGTCACTGTGAGGCCCACATTTGAGTTCGCATGGTCACTGAACTACTGCTGCTCCCAGTGAGAAGTCAGGCACACCATGAAGGGAACAGAGAGGGGCCTCTGTTATTGCTGCTTCATCTGCTGCTTAAACGGGACACTTCATGATTTCCTGAGGCACCTGACACATTAAAATAAAACAAACCCAACATCACCCACCCCTGCTGAACTATCTTCAAGAAACATTTGTTGCACATTCAGCCTGTCCACAACTCCTGTCTGATCACATACACTGGACACTCCTACTGTGTATCAGTGGACTTTGGACTAGAGATGAAATCTAGGATCTTAGCATGTCCTGAAATCTCTTACCCCCCTCCACGCATCTCACTCCTTATGTATGCTACAGAATGGATCAGTGTTTAGCTCCTAAGTCCAAGCCAGTGAGGACTAGGAACATGGAAGAAATAACCAGCTCAGCTGTCCAGGGAGCAAACTCCCCACTTTCTGTACTGCACCTCTTAGATGGACAGTTTTTCAAAACTGCAAAGTGCATCACACAGAGCAGTCAGCGTCTCCCAACAAGGCAGTCTGGAAAACAGTCAAAACTGACACCACCACAGAAGGACATGTCACTCCCAGCAGTCTCCACTGAGCATTTTGTATAGAAAGGATTTTTTTTGTGTATTGCATATTTTGTAAGCATTAAGGTTAAGAATATCCACTGGAAGTCTGGTACAATAATATCCAAGAGTTTTGCAGAAGTGTTTGAATACTCCTGAGTAAATAACTCTCCTCCTGTTCTCTTAGAGGCAATTTATTTTTAATTATATCTAATATACGCAATAGTTAAAAGAAGTATTCTCAGGAACAACACTTAAAAATAGCTAAAAACCATTTATAAAGGTCTACTCAAGGTCTTGCATAATTTGCTTTTATTTTACATTTGAACGTCTTAACTTCCCCATTTTGCCTTTCATAGTCTCATCCATATTGTCATTCACTACGCATTTATATAAGCTGCAAAGTAATATTCATAGCAAATAATTTCAATAATTAATTGATCTTGTAAAAATCTGTTTAACTAATACTGCAATTGCTGGTGAAAAAAAAAAAGAGTATTTTTGAGAAGCATTCATCAGCAAAGGTTTTAGCTCCAAAACATACAAAAACCTGCTCTCAACATTAGGACTAACAGAAAAAGGATTTGTTTAACCAGACAAAATTTCCTTCCTGTTGTGATGGAGCAAGTGTCAAGGTTTTCCTGGCCAAATACTTCACTAATCATAGTCTCAGGTTTTGAATCTCCACACATGGTATGGGCAAATTCAAATTGTTGCCCACTCTTGTCCTGTGATGTAGACTCCTGAAAATTTACAGCATCTACTCATATTTACAGTCAATAAACAGTCTGCTTTGTTGAGGAGGGGGAAGGAGGCAGGATGCTGGGAGAAGATGACAAGGAGATGTGGGAAAAGTCATAAAGAAGTGGGGGAATAAAGACAGAAAGATTTGACTGAGTTATTTGGACTGAACTCCTTAGGGTAAGAAAATTCAGCTAAAAGCCTATACTGCAGGAATAGAAAAACATAGTTAATAAGTAACAAGAGTTGATCCTTCACCTCCCTTCCCATGAGAAGTTCTATGGACTTACACAAAGCAAAACAAAGCAAAATCTTTGTTTCATAAGCACATTAATTAGCCCCCAGGAAATAGCAGGTCCAAGATACATGGAAGTGAAATACTTCAGTGATTTCCCCCAAAGACCTACCTTGACATTCATAACATGAAGAGTCCAAAAGCTGTTTAAAGCAGGAAACTGAAGGCACATGCACAAGCACTAACTGTTTTTAAAGCCTCACCTATTTTAGCACACATTCATTATGTGACTATGAATATGTTTTCAAGGGTAGCTCTAATGAGGCACAAATCTACTGAGTACATGAATACCAACTTAATGTAGCACATCTACTTACTGACAGGAAGCAGCAGCTCAAGGGACCATGTAGTCAACCCTCCATAATTGCAAATAGCTCTGATCCTAAACATAAGGACTTACACTGGCAAAACTTCAGCTGATGGTTTGCCAGCAATGAGTGTTGAACACACTCCATAATAAATGGCAACTCTGATAGTGCTAGTGACAATCACTCAGATCTCAAAGACTGCTCACCTCCTTTATCTTCACCACTATTACAGGAAATGTCAAAACCAATATTCTTTACAGCTGTTACCATTTTGCAGCCTGAATCACGTAGAGTAATGCTTAGAGAGTTTTCAAGGAACTCCCAACATTCAATTTTCTCTATCAGATTGTCCTAAATCAGTCTAGTTTCACATCACATCTCCTTGTGGAAATATTTCACTGTAATTTCATCTCACTCATGTACTTAACTGAGCAGCTGAAGACTTCATCTTCTTGTGACACACAGAAGCCCTGACTGTTGTATGTCCTTCTAATAAAGTAGTCAATCATAAAAATACCCGATCAGCTGGCTTAATGAGGTAAGAATTAGATTATTAAAGATGAAAAGAAGTATTTTCAGATGATTGCTTACACCATTTTTAAATTTATCTATCACAGTGAATAATTTATTTCAATGATTATCAGGAGAGATTAGCATCCTTGGAAAAAATTAACTATTGTTCACACCAGTCAGTCATATAAGTAATGTTTGATTATATAAAATGCATACCTACCTTATTTTAACAGCTGGGGTTTTTTAATCATCCCTCATAGAGGTTTTTATTTGCAAGATCACAGTTTATGATGAGATTCTACTAGAAGTCAAACGTTTTTTGAGCTCCCCGTAAGAGGTCTGGTACCCCTTCCTGCCTGATAACACAGAGTTAATAGTGTGGCTTGCAGAAACCCAGGACTGCACAAGCTACCATCTCTAAACTCCAGAAGATAATTTTGTTATTAATCCTATATATTAACTTTATGGGACATGCAACTGCATATTTACTGAAAAAGGGGGGGGGAAAGAGCAATTCAAATCAGTCTAGAAGGTGTGTGTTTTACCATGCTATGACCATATTGCTATGAAAACTCAAAAGTAATGAACAAGGATTTTGATTCAAGGCTATACAATACAGGCTGATACAGCTGTAGGGGTGGTACAGGAGCCTCGTTGGATTTCTCTTTTTTCAAAACAGGAAAAATTTATATATATATATAATTCCCAGATATAAATTTTAAATATACTTCTATGGTTTCATCCTCTCTTGCCTAAACCTTCTGTAACTTTTCTATCCTGAACATAGAGAATATACTGCATACTGCACATCACAGGAGTGGATTATCCCCAGCCTGCTCTAGATAAGCTCTCCTTTCAGTCACAGTTCAGCCTCTCTTTATCCCATTTCTACATATCACGTTCTTCTTCTTGACAAAAGAAACACTCCCCATACAAATTTTTTTGATGGATATAAAAGTCATATACCATCGTTTGATTGTTTGTTTTGTTGGTTTTGGTTTCTGTTTTGTTTTGGGGTTTTTTAGTGTTTGGTGATTTTTGTTTGTGGGTTTTTTGTTTGTTTTGTTAAAGAACTCTAAATTTGCCAGAAATGTCAGTTTTGAAGAGCACTGAAAAAAATAATGAATAAAATTCAGGAATGAAGTAGATTTGTCCACATTTGACATTTTTTTAAAAGAAAAAACTAGAGGTTCAGAAGGTATTCAAGCTAGTATTTACCTCCTAATTTTCACAGTGTAGCTGCTAAACCAGAGAAGCTGGATACATGGAGACCATGCATTTATCAGAGACCCAGCTATTTTTTAAGCAGAACCTACAACTTCAATCTTAACTAGGATAGAAGAGTCCATTGCTTTTATGACTTTTCTTTCTACATGGATAACACTTTTTTGGCATTCTCTCCTCCTAGTAGACAAAAGAAAAAAGAATGCTTTTCTCTTTCCATCTACTATGAAAAAGAGTAATCTTTATTGTCTCCAGACATAGTCTTTTTCTTAATACTGCCCACAGACTGGAGATCTTCGTACAAATTTGCCTGAATTTAGACTCCAGCAACTCTCATTATGTAATACCACACTGCATCACTTGGATAGTAATTATTTTATACAAGTGGCTAACATCTCTGCAGAGTGTGCAGTGTTTACATAGCACAGTTTATTTCTGTTTACTTCATTGAATCACTGTTGAATCTGAGGACGCATTTCATAAACAATTATTCTGCTCTAATAGTAACAAGTAACACATTTGCTTTACAGACACCTCAGCAAAGCACTCCTGTCAACATGAATTGTCTGTCATGTGCTTTAAAATGTTTTGAAAAAAATATGGCATGCCATCTGGCTCCCAAGCACTCATTAAATCCATTGGAATATGAGTGTTTAAGGAAGCTAACATGACATGATACCCACCAGTATGAAAGAAAGAAAGAAAGAGAATATTTAGAGATGATACAAACAAGAAAAAAAGGAAGTGTTTACAATTTCATTTCCTACAACTAAGAGCATGCCAGTCATTTCAGAGAATAAAAAGAGACGACAGCTTCTGTTCCCAGGAGGTTTTGGTCCAAGATTATTTTCCAAGTGAAATGAAGAAGGAGAAAAATTCAGCAGGGGAATGGACTGCTAAAGCCATAGAATATTTAGGTTCCTCAGGGGAAGGGTACCCCCATGAACTGAGATTCAGAGGGCATGCTCCAAGTTTAAGACTTGCCAAATCACTTACTTTTTCCCCTCCAAATGTCAGGTCTCCCATCTTTAATTAAGGCTAATTACTGTCAGTTTCCCTTATTGGCACAGCCCTAGGGAAATATCTCCCACTACATAGTTACTGTAATCTTCTGTGGAAGCACTTTTAGGCCTTGATGTAGAAAGAGGAATGCACCTGCAAAAAGTGAATTACTGGAGAGATACAGGATTTAAATCCCATTTGGAAAGGCATTTCTTGTATTAGGGGAGTTGCAAATAATTTTGTTCATGGGAAACTTAAAAGGACATAGATTAGGAAAGGTTGGGGGAAGTTTCCAAAATGATACAAGTGTTTAATTTTTAAAAATCCCAAAACAACCCAGGTTTGACATTAAGTCTGTATTTTATGTAGTTTTTCAAATAAATTAACTGAAATTTACTAAAAACAGCTAGACTGTCATTTGCTGGAATATGCAAGTGCTTTTCAAAAACAGGGTTTTTTTTGTGGTACTATGCATTTATGTTCAAAAGCTGTTAAATATATGTAAATAAACAATCTGATAAATATATGTTAAGCAATTCTACTTACTCTACATTGGTCCATTGCCTGATGACAATGATGCAAGAGAAAAGAACAAGCTGCAGTCCTGCAGAAAATAGCCCAGGGAGTAAAGGGAAGGAGCACAACAGATAACCAAGTGGGATAAGAAGGAAAAAACAAGTAACACCTCATCCAGAAGATGGCAGGACACCATCTACTGAATGATGTGAACTAATGGTAGGTAAATTTCCTCCATTGTAAGAACTGGGTAATGTGTTGACCTTATCCAGCCTCTCTGCATTTTCCCAACTCAATGCATAGCTATTTTTAGCAGCAGTATTCTTCAAAATGTTTTATAATTCATCTTGGCTGTAAAGCTGGATCCAGTTGCAACATCCTTCATAGCTTTAACTGTTTCTTTGAATTCACAGGACTAATCTTGGAGCTGTGGGATTTTGTCAGCCATGTATTCCTGAATGAGGGGAATTGGCTAAGCCTCCGATGGAGGCAACCAAGAATGAAGAGATAGACCCTATTGAATGGGCCCCAGAGAGGGATCAAGCTTTTAAAGCACTAAAAGCTAATATTTTCAGGATATTTTTAATTTGCACCCTACAGGCATAAATTTTGTGAAACTATGAGGAAATTAGAGTCTTGTTTTCTTTTTCATACTCTTCTGAGATATAACCAAAGTCATTTTAGAGATTCAGGCCTGACTGCATGGGGCTTTGAGCAACCTGGCCTAGTGGAAGGTATCCATGCCTGTGGCTGGAGGTTGGGTCTAGATCTTTAGGGTCCCTTCCAAATCAAACTATTCTATGATTCTGTGGCTCACAAACCTACCAAGCTAGAGATGTTCCTTCTTGTTGTTCAAAAGAACGAGACCATTTGTTACACTAATTGATTACTTCATAGAGTTTGTGCTGCCAGGTAGATTTCAAATGTCCAGTCGTATGTTCTCCTGTTACCCAAATAAAGGCCCCTAAGACCTGAACAAGACAGTTTACAGCTAATCTGCTCATCAGCAGAGTGCCTGCATGGACAGCACTGGCTTAGAAGGTTTCTAATCAAAAGATTGTCATTCATGAAGCTGAAAATCTTCATATTTTTAGCTCTGTTTCCTTTGAAACAGACTCCTTTTCCAGCAGTATTTTCATAGCTCCTATCACAACAGGTAGCAAATACAGCAACAGCCAAATCACCTTATCCCCGCCTCACCTCTGAAATGTTTGCAGAGTTTTTGACAACCTAATTGATGCTCTTTCTGTATTCTGCATGAAACTATATGTTTTTATCCCAAATATAAAAGACATATCTCTCACGGAAGCTTCCCGATCCCTACTTTGTTTGGAAGAAACAAATGAGCCCTTTCTATTCCTCCCACCCACAGGTTTGTAAACGTAGAATAATCCTGAATCTCATTCCAAGATTTTTAATGTCCCCACCTTTTACACTCACTGGATGTCAATCTGTCCTCCACCAAAGGGCCGACAGCACCACTGGCCTGCCTCAAGAACAAGCCCGTTATTGACCTTTTCAGCCTGGCCATCTCAGTAACACTCCAACACTAGCTAAACACTATTCTTCACAAAGCCACAGCAGATTAAAAGGGTAAGTACTGCAATTTCCTTTTTGTTTGATCAGGTAAAAATTGCTTCGGGTTTTTTGGTTTGGGGGTTTAATTTTTTATTTTTTAATCCAATGGAACAGTATCTCAGAATATAGAAAATACACCCAAGCTCTCCAAAGTGCTGTACTTTTCCATACTATGTGTTACAGTATCCAAGAAATCAATTTGAGACTCGAAATGTCAATTTTATTTATTTTTGCTGAATCAGAAAAAGCATAAATAACTTCTTTTTGTAAGTAACATTGTTTTTTCTTTTCTTAGAACCATGCCATTTTATTTCCAGGATGGTCAAGAGAGAAAAAAACACTGGGACTCAGCAAAATGCCTCATCATACATTTAAGATCATGTTTAAATCCACTTCTGTTATGCAAAGCTTTTGTTCTTTTGTGTTTGTTTTGTTTGTTTTGGGGTTTTTTTATTTAGTAACATTCCAATGCACTTAATCCTTTATGAAAGGTGGTTAAGTGGTGCATGTGAAAAAGACAGAAAAGGAGATGGTTGGGTATAACATCAGGCTACATTATAATTAGCCACTACATATGCTAGTTTTAGCTATAAAAAAGTAATTTAAAGTTATAAGCAAGACATTACATTCATGCCTTAGGGACCTCGTTTATATTTGGAATCACTATTTCAGCATCTAGTATCTCTTCCAAAAGCATTCTACTGTGTTACCAAATATAGCTGAAACACAACATAAGCAAGCTATATAAGCTTTTGTAAAGTTGTCCATAGTGCTTTTAGTTACAAAAACATGGGCTTTCTATTTGTGTCTTTTGTAATGCCAGACAGAAATAAGCTGTTAATAACGAACATTAACCCGATGTTGACCAGAATCAATGTGTCCTTGAAAAAAACCCCTATTTCCTTAAAAATGTTGCTTTTGACAGAATTGCAATAGAGAAAACATGCAGACAGATACATGACAGATCTTCAGACACACATAACCAACCAGGAGTTCCAGCCTCTGATGGCAGTATCTGATGATAAAGTCCAAGAAGCTTGAAAGTACAGGTTTGCTCATTTTTCTTCAAACAAGTTCTTGCACTTGACAAAAGGTAGTTCTTGTACAGTGGATTTAGCCATTACTCAATAGAAACAGGCCTGTGGGCTAATTAAATTATAGCTTCATGAGTACACTCTGTTACTGTCAGCTCTGAGACTGTGACACTTCATAGTCAGAAGCAAACCTGGAACACTGATTGGCAGATGTACGAAGGGAGCAGATGGAACAATTCCCACATCATCTCGCTCATCAGTAATGCACTTCACACGAAGTCCATACAACCAAGGTCTGCCAGCATAAACACACCGCAGCACTGAGGCATCCTCCTGACTGACCATTTCCCAGCAGCGTGACCTCTGAGAAGCCCTGACAGCTCTCACAGCCTGGCTGTGCCGCCTGAGCCGTCGTCCAGCTCTGACAGCAGTTTGTGCCATCAGCCCTAGCTGTGCCTGCACTTGGGGGCTCTGGTAACACAGCTGACACCAGAGCCCCCCCAGGCACACAGCCAGCTAAGTCCTGTTGTGGTCCTCATCTCCCAACATCCAAACACTTGGTCACATCCACTTACAAACCTCCCTGACCCACTGTGGGGGAGGAGCGTTAGCAGCATTTACTAAGGGATAGCATATTGTAAACTAAAAACCCCCAAATAGCTGTGGTTGGACCAGACAACGTTTCACTGATCTCTGTAATTACAGGGCTGTTTCTCCTGCCACCGCTCCCCACTGGCACATTCACTGCTGACATGTCAGTCTTTACAAAGAGAACTGCGTAAATTTCCCAGACTCAGAAACTGATGCTCAAGCCTGCTGATCCTGTGCTGCAGAGAACAGCATGTGGTGTTGAGAAACATCACCTACAGAATTTTATATTTTAGTAGTTAACTTTTCTCAGACCATCTAAGCGTTCACCAACACTGTCAAATCAGCGAAACAAATCACAAGAGCATTGTGGTGTTTTTCCATTACAGCCAAATTTTATCTGCATTTGACACTAGGTTAATGTGGATTTCCTTAACAAGGAGTATTCTAGGCAAGGTAAAGAACAAATGAAAAATACCATCTGCAATTTTCTTGAGCAGCTATGGCAGACCTCCAAACAGCAATACGGTTGTGGTATGTATAACTGGACCACTTAAAATTTGGTCTTGAACCAGTCTCTGGTTCTTCAGACAGAATTCCAAGGCCATCTCATTCTTGCTCTCTTTTTCCTATTTACTGGAGATATTCTCAACAGAAATTCTCCAGCTTTCTAAGAATTATAGCAGTCTGTGGCAGAAATAACCCATTCAGTATTAAGAAATACACATTTGGTGCAAGTAATCAAGAACACTGAATGCCTAGGCAGGATGAGTACCTATTTTTTAAAATTTTAAAATGTTTATCTCTTTCATGTGTTCTTATCTTTCATGAAAATGCTGATCTTTACAAAGCCCAGTATTGCTTCATTTTAAAAAACCATTAAACTTTATCCTTGTAAAAAGAGCTATATTATGTATCAGATTTTGAATTATTGAATGTGAAGAATTTCAGTGACTGCAGGGGCAAACAGTTACTTGTCTACTATAAACTTAGAAGTTGGATAGCAGCATACAGTAAAGCTTTGATAAGGAGCAAGAAAATAAGGAGATTTCCCTGATCTGTGTGTATTCAAAAGACACATTAAGACTGCCTACCAGAGGAGTGGAGAAAAATTCTTTGAACTGTAAACTTTTTTAGAGCTAACATTCTTCAGCTTATTCAGAAGTTCAACCAGCTGAAATAAGAAATTTGACCTAGGGCACGTCCTTTGTTGTGGAGAACAAAGTCGATGACCACTTTAAAGTTATTCTGCCGCTGACTCATCTTCTCTCCCAAGCATTTGCAGATACACCATGAGAAAATACAGCAGCAACTAACCACAAAAGATTTTGGGACTAGCAGCTGTTAGCAGACCAAAGCCTACTACGCAATTGTGGATCTGGAAATTTACAGGTTTGATTGAAAAGTGAACAAGTCTTCTATGCTTTACAGTGCTGCTAAACTGCATCATCTTTGATCCCGTGCCTCAGCTGTACCAGCGGGACAAACGTTTTTTGAGAGAAGCACAACACAGTCTGAATAGCTCTGTATTTTCCAAGTATGAAAATCATCCAGCTTGGTTTCTTTCAAATATATTCATTCCTTTAGGGCAGATGAGATATTTCCCTTCACTATTTAACAGTAGGGGGCATATTCAGTGTATGCCAGCAAAGTTTAATGAAATCAATGAAGTAGCACTGATTTGGAGTAATTGAGAATCCAACCATGTGTTCTAACACCAAAGAATCTGGATATTTCTAAAGGCTTATACTGCTGTCCTTTCTGGGAAGGGGGAATGGGAAAGCGGATGGGAGAGTCATGAATTAAAGTCCATTTGCTTTGTGAAATGGGGTTCTACCTAAGGTAGCAGAGACAAGAAAACACCTGCAAAGATATTTTTAAATCCTGACATTTTTCTTTCTGCCTTAGTAATTGAAGTGTATTTTGTCTTGATGTGCAAGCCAAATTTCCACTTTCTACACTCTTGTACAAGCTGTTCTCACCACTCTGAAATGAGAATGTAGCTAGTGTTTGGACATCCTGTGAATTGGTTTTGATCTGAATAGCTACTAGATGCAAATATCAGAAGGCCTCCGGGCCATGTAACCTGAACCATGTGGGCACTAGAGTTGGGTGCACAGTGCAGCCAAGTGTTCTTCATTTAAGTGCTAAAAGAAATTTTTACAAGCTCGTTAGAACTGTGAGTAATTGACATCTGGGGTTAATGTCACTGTGTCTAAATTTTCTTTACTCCGCTCAGCAGGAACAGTAGAGCAGTTAAGAACTGATTTTGCCACTTTTTTAGCAAAATAATACAGCTGACAGAAAAGAATATAGTAGAAGGAACTCATAGATAATACTTTTTGAGATCTGCTAATATTATGTAGAGTGTAACCACTCTGATTTGATAGGCACACATGAAATGCTCCTTATGTAAAATTTTGAATGGCTTTTGCACATTGCAGATTTGGTATAGCAAATTAATTTTGTTTTGTTTCTTTTACCAGGGTGATTCTGAACACAGTGCTCTTCAGCTGTTAAAATGGATCAGCTAAGTCTCTCGCCCACAGAAGTCAGGCTCGAGGAGACTTCTCCTAGCAGGGTTTAGATGCTGATGATCTGAAGGCAGATCTAATCCATCAGAATCTATTACTTTGAAAGTAAGCTTTACCTCACATACCTCAGAAGCACAGGAATCATCAGCTGGTAAAGGAGGAAATAGATGCAAAAAGGTGACACCTCAAGTTTTCAAGAGCAAGTGCTTACCTCAAGGTTGTCAACAGGTTTGTCTCCTAGAAAGTAAGAGTTGTTTGGGATGACACTGTGGAAGAATGCATTGCATCTTGGTATGCATTTCCCAAGAGACTCAGTCCTCTAATGTTAGTGTTACTGCATAACCTATGTAGAAAGTGGACATTACCCCTGTTTATTAATGCAAACCTGCAACTAAATTCAGAAATACAGATGCTTAGTTTTGGATTTCAAATGTATTTGACAGGAGAACAGCAGTTGTTCTAGACACAAGCACCAAACAAATACAAGCTTAAGAGACTGGGTAAAGACTGAGGGCTGCATCTTCAGCCTCAGATATCCAAGTTTCTCTTAGGTCCTTTCACAGAGCTTCCCTCTAATAACTAAGGTAAGATCACTAGTAAGTTAAGATTCAGGTCCCATATACAGATCTTCTAAATCCTTTTCTTTCCCCTTTTTCCCCCACATCTAATGTCCATGTTCTCATCACCATTCTCATCATCATCATTCTCAGCTCTTTTTTTCCTATATACAAATATTGCAAGTATGCCATTAAAAAAGAATTATTATTAGTGTTTTTGTTGTTATTCAAAAGATTTATGACACTGGTTTTCTTCAAGTCAAGCTTCAAATCTGTTTAAGATTTACCATTATTAACCAAGTGCAGGGAATGAGCATGATTTGAGAAGTATACATGTTGCAGAAGCATGGTAGGAATCCAAAGAATATTGGCGTATCCTACAGAAACCAGTGGCGTCACGACTGTGCACATATATGAAAGACTACACTGTAGGAGTTTTAGTAACGCCAGGCACAAATCTTTTTAACTAGACAAGTGGGTTCTTGTGTTTCATTAAGGTCTATGTACACCTTTAAACAAATTTTTTTAAAGCTACTGGAAAGAACAAGCCAGTTATAATATTTTGCCAGCTCTCTGAAAAAAGCCAGAATGCTCACAAGCCATATTTTTAAGCCAATACAAAACTATCATAATGGTCATTACTGCTATAAGGCAGAGGTAATGAAGTGACTGAACAGGATTTTGTGTACCTTTGGCAAGCCAAATGTTAAACACATATTAGAATTACTCAGTAATTACAATACAAAACAAGCAAACAAACAAAAAAACCAACCCAAATAAATAGCCTTACTTCTGCTACACTGCTACAATGTTTGTGTGTACTTTTCCACTATGGATGCACTGATGCCAGACCACAATTCTGAAAAAACAAATAAATCTTGCTTTTCTATATTCTCCAGTCTGCATTTCTACAAACCGCGTTGCCTTTCCCCCTCCCCTCATGCCCCTTAATTAAGGAAGGTTAGACGAGATGCTCCTTTCAGAGGGCACTCAATGCTGCATCCTTCACTGCTAGCACCATTCAGGTTCTGCTCGTCAGTCTTCACTAACACTGAGCTTATTGCCGTAGCTGCAACATTTACCAAGTCTCAAACACATTTGCAAACACTTTTAGGCTTTTAGGATTAATTTTTCCACCAGTTTTCCCAGAGGCCACATGTATGTAGCAGACATGTAGCCACGTGCAAATCAAGGTCTCCTTGTTAGCCAGTTGCTGCCTGACTGCTGTGCACAGAAAACTTCGTCAGGCAAACGAGTCTCTGCACCCAACACTTGTGCCCACAGTGGAAGTTCGGGAAGAAGCTTCAACCTCTCCCAGTATATGCACAGCAATACATGCACAGCAATATGTACCCAGCAATATATACACAGCAGACTCTTCTTCCTCTAGGGAAAGCAGTTTATAACTATTGTGCACCCAACACGCTGCTGATGAGGCTGCAGTTCCACCATGAACAGACTGAGATGGAGTTACCTACCCTTTGCTGAAGTTACTGAAATAAGGAGTTGGGAAAAGATCAGCCAGGTCCTCAGTTCTCTCTATAATCTTTGCATTATAGTCAGCATTCCAAGCTTCTTACATTATGGAATCTGAAAGCGTTTTCTCTATGAGCAGAAATACCCTCCTAGGAATTCAAAAATTAAGTTCTGGTAATTTTATTGTCAAATTCTTTACAAGTAATTTATGTTTAATGTTTGCATACACTATTTGCTGTAGCTGTTTGCTAAGAAAATATTTATTAGGATTGGAAGTTTAACATAGTAAATCAAACACTTAACATTCACTGGACTTCAAACATAGATATAAATTACCTTACAAATTTTTTTTATGGAATTACACAAAGCAAATGCACAGGGTTTGTCTTTTTCTACACTGAATTAATCCCAAGCTGAAACCAAAAATAACCCCCAAAAGGTAACAAAAAAGGCATGATAAACTGCATTTTTGTCATTGTTGCACTGCTATGTAATAAGCCCTTTTTACAAATGTTTACTCAATGTTAAAAAAACCAATTAAAAATGTATTCCATCTAACAGAACTATTGGATTAACAGCTGATTTTTAACTGACTTTACATAATGAAATTCTATTAATAGAGGTACCTTAGTCGCTTAGTTTAAAATATGGAGAATAGAGATAGAAAAAAATTAACCTTTAGTAGTCTTTAATATAAAATGCACTAAATTTTTCAAAATAAGATTATGACACACTAGTGCCAATTTATGCTGACAAAAGCTGATATCAGCTTCTTTCTAACTAAAATTAATTTCACAAAACCTTTATATATTACATGAATATTCAAGTAAACTATTTAAAATATTTTAAAATGCAAAAATTGAATGATACAGTGTTTAGGAGAGATGGTTAATTTGGGGATGCTGGCATGTCCAACTATATATATATTTATAGATATATTTTTTCTCATTTTTAAGACCATCATGATACTACCTGACATTGCAAGAAATCTCTGTTATTAACATTTGATATATTTCAATGTATAACTTCAAAAAAACTATAAGGATTTAACATATCACTGTTTCTGTGTACTGTGTGACGCTGAATCACCTTACCGGCTTCCCTTTGTAAAGTGCTGAGTAACAGCCAAATTACATCAGATTTAAATGGATTTTAATGGAGATGATGGTGCTCAGTGTCTTACAAAAAAAAAACAAAAAACAAAACAAAAAACAAACAAACAAAAACAAAAACAAAACAAAACCACCAAAACAAACCATTAAACTGTTATAATCAAACAATAAAATAAAATAAAAACCAAGTTCAGCTGAGTAGTGTGTGTGTTCACCAGTGTCAAATCTCTAACAAAACCCTGAAAGACTAACAATGTATTTCTTGCAGGCTGCATTCTTTATATCCATCAGCTGCAAGGACATTAAAAAATTTTATTAATGATTCAACCAATGGACACCTTCTCTGGTTGAAGGCAAGTTCCTCACTAGTTTTGGTCAAGTGGCTTTTGGGAAACTTTCAGAGCAAAATAACCCAGCAACAGGAAACTGGAATGGAAAATGCCAACCATGCACAGTTATATTACTGCAGGAATTGAGTAACACATGCAAGACAAAGAAAAAGTCAGACCATACCAAAGTAGCAATGGTTAAGAAGTTAGTAAAGTTTTCACAGTGTTTCATACAGCCTTTTACTTTAACACAAGTGCATCACTTACCACCACTACTGCTCAGACATTTTAAAACATCTCTTGGCCATGCAGATCATTTTGAGACGAAAACAGCAAATTATACGTCTTAGGCATTTTTAGACATTAAGTACAACTTATAATTTTATTTTTATTTTCAGTCTTATCAAACAGATGTTTTCAAGTTATATTCATTCTAAGTGTTGGGCTTTAACATTCCTTCCAATTTTGTTGGATCCTGAGTGCTAAATGCCCAAAGAACTGGCCAAATATACAAAGCTAAGCTTTGTTCAAATAGCCAAGTTATTCCATGAACAGAAGACACAGGGAATTTCTTGTTGGCACTTCTAAATTTCTTCCTTTCTTCCTAACCTTGAGATGATCCTAACCTTGAGATGGTTTTATTCAGTTGTTCACATACATCTTTGCCTCCTGGAAACATTACTCTACTTGGGTGATTCATGAAGAAGTAAAACTAGACTCAAGAACACCACTGACTTTTTTTTTCTCTGTCCAAAGAAGAAAATACACATTTTTTCCCCAGTTGGCAAATTCTATTTGACGCCACATCACCACCACTCAACATTAATTCACACAACAGAGACTTACTCCACTGTCAGACACAGCAGGGGAAAAACGTCCAGAGGATAAATGGGAGGCTCTTTATCAGATATAATTGCTTGCTCATAAGGAGAGAATCCAGCTTCCCCTTTGTTATTCTTTCATAAATTAATAATTTGTTAAAATCATAGTCACAAGAATTTTAGCTATTACACAAAATTCAAGTTTAAAAAAAACCCAAGAATAAATTAGTTACAGCCTTGTAAACAATTGCTCATTTATGTAACATACTTGGGGGAAAAAATTCCTCTATATAATAAATCACACAGTACAAGGCACACATCACACTTAAGAATTCAAAGTGATAAAACCAGCAGATGCCTTCATTTCCTTTGTTCGCTGGTGTAATTGTGCTATAGACACTGTAAAAATATGTAGATTTTTGTTTACATTACAGTCATTTGAAAATATTTCACTGACTGTGCTTTTTCTGGCAAAATATTTGTGCTATTTTACAGTACAGTATGATTTGAAACTCTTGGAATGAATCTTCTCAAATGTTCTCTACAAAGCTGCCAGGGAAAAGGCCAGTCTTTCCATTTCGCTGCAGAGTGCCTTTGAACCAGCCGTCCTCACGTTTTTTGTGTACAAAAACAATGTCACCTTCCTTAAGTTCAAGTTCTGCTTCACTCTGAGGAGGATAGGATACCACAACCCTGTACCTGTGTAATTAGAAAAAAAAACACCTTCATTTAGGTTCCTTTCTTTGCCCCCTTCCCTCTCCCTTTTTTTTTAACCCAATACTTTTAAAAATATTTCTGTGCCTGTTGAAGCTTATGAACACAGGAAACTGCCTAGAACTGTTTGTAGAGTATGTAACAATTTAAAAGTATGTCTTGAACAGATAATAACAGTAGCAACATAATAAATTTAAGGCAAATTCATGCATCTCCTATGGGTTTTTTTTTACCAAGATCCCTGTAAAAATACAGACAGTGGCTAAATAGCAGGAGAAAACTGTTAACATTTTTTTCAATATGAATTTATAAACTCTTCTAGTCAGTGTGGCTCAACAAGAATCAAAGCATTCACAGCAGTAGCTAGGCATAATTTCACAAGTGTATGTTTAATTTCATATTATCCCAGTGAAGGCTCTTAAGGAAAGGCAAAGAAGAAAAGGAAGAAACCAACAAAACCTATTAATTTGAATTGCTGTTTTAAATTATTTTCATTTTTCTTAGAAACTCTTCAAGATAGAACATATTCCATCTTATTTGGACAACTTCTGTACTACTATGTTAAAAACTAAATTCAGCTCAACAATTTTCTTAAGCACCTGAAACAAAGAAAGGTGTATTTTTTGAGTCTGTCACAGTAAAATCACTTTCCAAATATGAGCGCAATAAAAAGAGGCTACACTCTTCTCTCTCTGTTTTTAAACATGCATAACACCACTCAATCTCTTCTACCATAGTTTCAGTTCACATCAATCTAAAATTCTATTACTTCATAGATTAAGATAACTATTATCTTAATAAGCTTAAAATAATTTATTATTTTAATAGGTTAAAATAAATTAACAATCGAAAAGAAAAAATAATGGGATATAGTCTAGTACAGGATGGAATGCCAGTTATAGCTCAATACACACATAACAAGTTAATTCTGTAATATTGCAGCAGACAAAGACACTGTTATAGTAGAACGTTTTGCTTAAAAACATATGAAGCAAAAATGAAGTCTGTCCATGCTGTTAAAAGTATTCAGAAAAGAGTAGCCACACTTTGTAAATAATTAAAGTCTCTTAGGAAATCTATGTATAGTAAAACATATTTGGACTTAATTAGTTGTCAAATGTTATTTATTAGTGACTTATAAGCTATGACTTTGTTTCAGTTATAGCAATCTCCAGTTTTCAGAGCACTGGAATTATTACATTCATGCTTCATAAAAGCTACCAAGCCAATGACAAGATTTATTACTGTGCAGCTCCATACACTGGGTTTTAATGCTGACTTAGGAAATAAGAACCAAGTATTTTTAATAAACTGTAAGTTAAATTGAGAGTGTAAACTGCTTGAACAATAGCCTTTACTCAGGCAGGACAAGGACAAGATAGTGAAGGATAAAGAAGTGCACTAAAGCTATGAAGAACTTCTACTGTTGTTAACAAGCAGGTTGCTCCCGGGCTGAAAATCAACCAGCACACTACATAGCCTGGTAAAAAAAAATGAGTTTCAAGAAAGAATATCTGCCTGCTTCACCTTGCGCTCTGAGAAACACTGCCCTGTAAATGTTTGACTTGAAATATGCTTGTTTTCACTTTCTAATTCTGTCTGTCAGTAACCTCTACGCTCCCCTGAATTGACAGACAAGGCTGTTCTCTTCTGCTGCTTGCTCCCATTTTCTCTTTGCCTTCCCTAAAGGATCACCAGCCAGCACCAAAGAATTGTTGTCCTGAGCTTTCCATACAGAGTCCAAAAACCTCTGCAGTAATTTGGTACTTTTTGTTAAATTTTAGCTTCCCAACTATTCTGATATTCATCTTGCACCAAGTGTCTAAAGCAGAGCACAACACCTCTGGTTTTAAAGTGCTATTTTACTGTATTTGTCAATTTTTAAAGAGAAGAAACACATCAGGCTTTGCACCTGTAAATCACGTGTCCTTCTTCAAATTTTATGCCACATTTTACAAATCCTATTTGCCCAAAGAGAGGTGATCAGACCCAGACCCATCACACATTCACACAGCTGTCTATCCAGATCACCCTGGATTAGCTATGGAACAAAAAACCATTTTTCCATTACTTATTTCATTATCTACAACATATAGCCAAAACTACCAATTTCATGCAGAATAAAAAGCTTACGCTTCAGCCCAAAAGTCCGTTGCAGGATCTCTGAAGAAAAATAATCATATTTACTAAGATGACCTATGTTTTGGAACAACATGTTCATTCCCACATGTTTGAATCTTCCAAAACACTTCCTTGCTTGTCTCCCTATTCAGTATTTGCAAATGTTTTCAATGTCTGAAGGTCAAAACTGTAGATCTTTTTCCTCTCTTTTATTTTTCTTTGACTGCCTTATAACATTTTTCATTTCTTTTCAAAATATTATCTTAATTATTTTTAATCAGCTAGTGACAAAATGTTAGTATTACAAAAATAAAACTTCCCAGAAGTAGCTAATATATTTGCCACCGGTTCTTTGCTGATATTCTTAATGTGTCTGGCTATATCCTATAGTGCTTTTGCTTTGTATTTGTGAATTTGTTTTTTATTTTGAAGAAGGTGGTGGTCTGTCTTCACATTTCTCCGTTCTACTTTTCATTTTTAATATTAGCATTTCTCACACTTTTCAGTAACATGGAAAAGTTTATATCTTTTATATGTTTCTTCATTTCTTCATTGCTTCTGTTTCACTGGACACAAAATAGTGCTTTTATTCCCACCTAGTTGTGGTTGACTTTTGGACAAATATTTGTGTTTTTCCTGATCAACAAGTGGATAATAATACTTTCTCACATGCAGAAAATTTTAGCTGAGAGAAACAGAAAGTTTGACTTACTACCATTACACAAGTTAAACTCATAATTATTATTCAACTTCTTGATTTAGCCTTTTTTTCTTGCACTTAGAATTTTTACTTTTCAGCTCAAGTGTGCCCTGCTGCTGTGCAGCTCTTGTGTTTTCTGAGTGGGTGCCTTGACTCCTACAGATCACCAATGCCCATCAAGGGCAGTGATCCTCAGCATTTAATTAACAGCATTAAATGATGCCAGATGTGGTAAGGCTTGCTGCCCTATAAAGCCACTGGCCCGCTCACTGGGAGCAGATGTTACACCAGTCATTTTGTGATAGATGAAATTACTTAGGGTCACTTTAATCACAGAACAAAACTACTGCTTTTCTTTCACTGTAACTGGATGAAAGATTAATTTTACAATTTAGGATATGCACTGATGTGTATTTAGGTTCAAGTCTCTAACACCATTGTGGAGTGCTGGGTAGTTTATTATTACAATGCTGTCTATTTACTGTAACATTTAAGACTATTTAAGCAACATTTCCCTCTAAAAGAAAGCTCATGAATAGAGCTTGAAATTTTCTTTTAACTTTTATGGAAAAAGTTAACTCCTCAGATAACCAAATTCCTGTATATTCATAGCATAGCATGTCCCACTCTGGGAATTGCAGGGAGTTGGGTCTATCTTTGTAAAGAAAAGACAGGGATCCTTGGCCTTGTCAGCATTGCATCAATACAAGAAATCACCCCAAGACAACCTGTGTGTTGGCTGGAGAATCAGAAGAAATGACTGAGCCCCACTGCAGAGTCTCGGGTGACTGGAATGCTCCAAACTCTAAGCAAGGCTTCGCTGAATTTTGTTTTAAACATCTCTGTTCCTTCTCTACAAGGAACATGGACCACAGCAAGCAACCAACCTTGTTCACAGGAGCAGTGAGTATAGGAATGGGAACTACAGAGCAGACCTGCGGTAATAACATTGAGGAGAGTGTCATCATCTTGCCTTCCTTTAAGTTAAATGGCCAGTGGTATGAAGTATCTGCAAACCCATGTCACAGAGAGCTTGTTTGCTACCAAACAAATCAAATGTCCATCCACTTATTCTGAATGGCTGGAAAAAAGCCCACAAGTTTTACTTTTCATTTTCTACAGAACACAGAGGAAAGACATACTCCAGGACAACTTGCAGTTCTAGTGAATGGAGAAATAGTGGGATTAGCATAAAAATTTGATACTGAATCACAAAGCAAGCAAGAGTTTGGGGAAAACTCTGTACCCAAAATAGGAACATTTTCATGTGCTTTCCAGAGTTGAGTCAGCTTCTTTTTCTCCTAATTCATGCAGAATAATAAGCAGAATCTGACTCCTAAATCCTCTAGTCACCTTTGAAAATAGAACTTGAACAGTGGGAGATGTAAGAGCAGAATAATCCTAGCAGATTTCTCTGTTCTTCAGCTTATCCACATGAATATTTCCCTCCTCCACTCAAATTTTCACTGATTCCTACCTAATCATTTTCAATGATTCCTACCCACCACATCTTCCAGACTGCTGAAGAGTTAGCAATGCTCATAGATTACTTTGAAGATATTGAGCACAATGTAAATTTCAAATATTATTAACCATCACATTTTAAGAAATTCAGCCAAAGGAAATGTGCAAGGGCACATCAGCAGGAAAAAAACCAAAACAACTCTGTCCTGAAAATGACAAAGGGAACCCAGATGAAATTCTGCCTAAATACATTGACAAAAAGTAACAATTCTACCTGACTACCACTGAGAATTATCTTGTAGCAACGCTTCTTCAGTAGCAATTATCACTTAAATAATAGTAAGGATAGAGAGAATCTTTGAGTACATGTTATTACTAGATCAATAAAAATATACAGCATCATTTTCTGTAAGTAGTTCTGAGAAAAAAAAATTCCATCATAGAAGTGAAGAAACTACTTTTTGTGATGATAGAAAGAGCTTTACACTAACATGCACTGGTTATGTCAGAATTAATTTAATATTATTTTCATGTTCAAAGCATAAAAACATATTACTGTGCCAAACAGACTTATGATAATGTGAAAATGAATGATGTTATTCTTAAAGAAGAGTCTTTCAGGTTTTATTTTCAATCTCTAAGTGTAAATCTACTTCACAAATTCCATATGAAATAGAAATTTCCTGCAAGAAAATTGCATAGAAACAGAAATAAAATATTAAAGGTATGACAGAAGTGAATAAAAGACAAGTAGGAATTTATATACTGTCTGGATTTTAATACATGGGTATAGCTTAAGGTCAGTGGACCTGTGAAGTACAACAGGATGCCCATGCAGCATGAGTTAATAGTATCAGAACAAAGCCTACAATAGTCAGCTTGAATCAGTTCACTCCTAGAGCTGTTAACATTGTAACTCTACTATTTTTTCTCTGTCACTGATGCTGTCACTTCCTTCACATTCTACTGAGGACTTGAAACTTGGAAAAAACTATAGGTGGACACAAAAGTCACAGAACATTTAAGCAATTAGTCAGTCTCAGAGGCCAGACAACTGTGTTTTTCAGACTCACTTGCCAGAACAAAGAGGTTGCCTTAGAGCTTGCTATATGGATGCACAGCCACGGGGCTTTTGGGCTGTAAAAAGTATCTTTGCAAAAGCTCAAGAAATCAAATATTAAGAAGCCTACATAGATAGATAGATAGATAGATAAGAGGTCTCATTCACCATTTATTTAGGTTGGCAGTTATACACTGCTAATAATCTTAAAGGACTAACCCGATACTCACAAATGCAAGAATATAATGTGCTTCTGTTTTGCAAAATAGGAGGTCTTTTTTGTCTACCTCAGTTCTCACACCAAACCTGTGATCATCATATTTGAGTATCTATTCATTCAAAAGCTTTAAAGTAACATGAAAAGTAAACAAATTTAAACATGAGTATTGGTTGATAAGTAAATAAAGCATTGTTAAAAGATGAGTTTCATCTTGCTATAAAATCTCAGCATTTTGAAGCAGTTCTAACATACACTGCAGGTGTCAGAGAATGGTTTTTTTCTTGGTTTGCCCAAGCCTAGCTACATTGGAGAATTTACCTTTCGTACACAAGGGGCCTGGATTCATTGAGGACCAGCCCCAGCGATGAGCAAGGCTGCCGGGGTGGCGGTGCTATGGGAACGGAGGAATCCAGGGAGTTGCTTTTCCGATGCGGTGTCTCCTGTGGCAGCCCCGAGGCCTCACTATCGCTGGGACAAGCCCCAGGCTTGCTGTGAGTGCCTGCTGAGGGCAGCTCTGGCCCCACTGCCCCTTGCAGGGCCAGCTCTGCCGCTGCCTGCTCGGCCTCCAGCGTGGGCGATGCTGGAGGTGACAGTCGAGGCTTGCGCTTAGTGGATGCTCCAGAAAGTAGCTTCAGCAAACCTTTTTTTTCTTTCTGTAAACCAAAAGCAGTGCCTCATTTTAGAACAAAACTCGCCCATAAACAGGTGAACATTTCCTTCTGATACATGACACCGTGCTCAGAGAGGATTCAATAAATTATGGACATACTTGATATTAAAGAGATAATGATGAAAATTGGAAAAGAATTATTACCATTCTAAAGAGAAAAACAGCAAGTAATTTAGATCATTAACTGGCTATGTCCTTTCACTCTGTTAGTTAGGTTAAAGCTTAACTTAAAATGAAATGGCTCTTTCCCAAAAGGTTGTCTAGAAAAAGGTGTGAGCAGTTGAGATTCCCACAACAGGAATCTATGAAGTAAAATATTTCATTAACATGGGCGTTTCTAGGAAGACAAAGAGTCACTTCACACCAAGCAGGGAGAAAAGTCTGCTCTGGAAGCTGCTGTTTAGGTAAGCTTTTTTTATTTATCCTCCCTCAGTAATGGAAGACCTTCATGATTTAACAAAAATTCGCCTCAGGGGAATACATTGTGTTTTGCTGCTCTGCTAAAGGGGAGGATTGTAAACATTCTTTTTGCTTGCCCAGACAGGAATCCCTGAAGACTATTACCTACCCTGAAGAGAATTATTTAAGTAGCTTTTGTGTTTCTTGTCTTTTTTTTTTTTAAGGGGTGTGGCAGTGATCTTCTTACCAATCCTTTGACTGAGTGAATT
The DNA here is from genome assembly GCA_013400735.1 of Pomatostomus ruficeps. Lineage (NCBI taxonomy): Eukaryota > Metazoa > Chordata > Aves > Passeriformes > Timaliidae > Pomatostomus > Pomatostomus ruficeps. Next base: position 50,742 of record VYZT01053712.1, read on the forward strand.
TAGTGCTTATGAGAGGTGCCAGATTGTAAGCCCTGGAGACAAAAATAATATTTAACCATAGACAGAGAAAAGCATGAGCAATGTGAGATTTTTTTTGATAGCCTGGGATGTAGTAGAACTAGTGAATAAAAAAATCCTCAGTCCTTTTTCCAAGTCTCCAATAACTTAAAGCCATTTCAGCAAAAATCAGCTGTCTAGGAAATGCCAAAGATAAAGAGAAACTCAGAGAAATTAAAACAATCCACATATACAAGCATCATTCACCTTAAACTACAAGTAAATTTTCTCTAAGGGCACCTCTGTCTGATTTCAATGTCTATGGATAAAGTAATTTTAAATTAAAGTTCTAGGTATATCCACTCAACAATAATAAAAAAAAAACCCTAAAAAGTGGCTGACATTAGTGTACAGTTTAAGATTAAAATCTTCATAAACTTCACTAAGGAGTACATGTGGGTTAAGAGTGGTAAGGTAAAGTCTAAAACATTTGAGATGTAAAGATAGTTGTCACAAGGAGAAAAGAATTTACTAACTACAACACAACCGTAAAACAAAATCAATTAAAGTTGGAAGAATTTTTCTGACAACAACGTAATGATCACATGGCTTGGCGAACAGTGAGAATGAGTTTGCACACATAGGATTAACTTCAAATAGAAGGAAGGAAAGCAGAATCACTACAGACTCTACATTTAAAAAAGATGGCTACGTGCATTCTTTCTTTGTCCAAGACACATTGCTGGTAATGTGTTTTTCATAATATCTCAGTGTGCCTCAGATAAGGTAACCTAAAAGAATTCTGATTTTCATTTTATTTTGTTAGACTGAAATTTTTGTATTCCTGCAAGTTCGCGTGGGGTTTTTGTGTTGTTAAATCTCTTAAAAGATTGTATGACGAAAACAGGAAAATTCAAGGGAATGATTTTATTCTCCACCCACCTTGCCATCCTTGTCTGTTTTACTGACAGCAGCATTTCCGCCAGCTGTTAAAGCACTCTCTGGAGATGCAGGAGCTCCAGGGTGGGTGTTTGCAGTTTTTCCACTGATATCTCCCTCCAAAGATGAAGCAGCAATGTTAGGAGAATTCAAAGAAGCTGCTGCACATGCCAGTGGGATGGTTGAGCGGTTCACATTCACAGCCGTGACATAAGCAGTGCTATTTGGAAGCTGGGGCTGGAGCTGCTGGGAGGCAACAGAGTGGTGGGGAATGATCACAGCTGCAGGAATAAGGCATGTTGGACTTTGTGCTTGTATGGGTGTGACTGCTGCTGTAGGTCTTTCTTGACTATGTGAGGCAACTAGAACAAAAGAATGAAATGTGAGAGTTCCTCTTTTCACAAGACACACAAAGTGAGGTACAGGCACTGCTTTACAGCTAATCAGTCACAAGAAGTTTTCTTCCTACCTTTTAAACTTTGTTTTATATCACTATAATGACATGATACACACCAACAAATTTATCTCACCTGAATAACGCAGTTGCATATGCTACCCTACTTGCACCAGTATGCAACAGAAAAACAACACCACTGCAACTTCTCTGTTGTGGAGAAATCCAAGGTGCTAAGCCAAATGCTTTCCATACAGACAGATGCAAGGCGAAGATTACACTTTAGTACCTAAGAGCTAGCTAAATACTGCCCGGAACTTGTTTGCTCCTTTTAATATGACATCTAGTTGTCAGGGCACAAAAAGTAAAGTAGGAAGAAACACACCTTATAGAAGTTTCTAAAAATGTAATTAGATTGTTTTCCTAAACTATTCACAAAATCCACAACAGATTTCATGGGTCTTTCAAACAATAAGCACAGTGGCAACTAGTGCTACTAGTGCTTTCTCTGAAAATGTAAGCTCTTGTATCTTGGGATGTTTAAATATAGAAATTGATTTATTCACACACCTGTAAAATAAAAGAAACATCGACATGGGAAGCTAGAGAATAGCACAGGGCTGACTATACTAACCTGGGTTGTAGTGCAAAGCTGCAAAGCACAGAGCTTTTCATGAACTAGTTTATCCTTTCCAAGAAGTAACACTGCTATTATAGTCATATGGTCAATCACACATGCTTTTGGGTCATTTCAACAGCTTGGGCATCTCTGCACCACTGGCTGGTATGAAATGCAGACACCTTAACTGAACAATATGAGGCAAAATGCAGCACCCCAGTGCTGCACAACCTCTCTCCTTCAAATGCTTTGAAACTTTCTATCTAAGAAGGAGTCATCCCTCTAGCTTGGTGCATGTACATCTCCAATATATCAATTAATTTTTGATTTTTCAGATCCTAATTAGAATTTCTGACTTGTTATAAGTGAAATCCTGGAATCAAACTTCCAGCACTTGCTGTCTTCATTCTGCTTTCTACAAATTCCTCTGGTAATTTGGTTAAATTGCAGCAAGAGTTATTAGAGAAGACTGACAAAGGTCCCAAATTTGATATAATAATCCTACAGTATTATACCCAGTTACAATCTCTGTAATAAGTAACACAAATTCTTTCTTTTTTATTAAAAAAAGGCACATCACTTATATCCTATGTCTAATTTTTTGAAAACCTCTTCTGCTGTAGCCAATGCTTCCTAACTCTGAGTAGCATGAACATCTCAAAAGGAAGATAAGGATATTGTAGCAAGATTTTTTTACAAAAAACCAATTATTAATGTCGGTTTTTGTTCATGAGACAATATCAGTTTTCCTAGAAGTAGCTGCTATTCTTCAAGATATGTCTACATTCACATGCAATGTATGTAAGACAAGCATGGAAGAGCTTTCTGGTTTTGTTTTCTTATCCCTGATTGAATTGATAGGAAAAATGCTTCAAGTCACCCTATTTTCATACAATTTATCATTAAATGAAATAGGCAGAATATATGTTTTCTTCATAGGTCCTTCCAATCAAAGGATGCATACTTGCTCAGCAAAGGTGATGTCAAGCAATGTCTCACAAAGATAATTTGAAGAACGGTCCTTGAAGCACTGAGCTAAACTGAAGCTGGAGCCCTGCACTGATCTGTGAAGCCTTCCCAAAAGAGTAACACCCAGCAAACATGCCAGGGAAACCTCAAGACGATCATATTTCAGATGTTGACTACAAAGTTCTCTATAGCATTTGAACATAGAGCAGCCATTATTGCTCCAGCACTCAGGTCCTTATAAGGGACAGATCTGTATTTGTGACTAACAGCACACCTTTGCATAATGCAATGTTAAGTTATCTGTGATGAGTGCAGTCCCTTTAAATTTTTCATTTTGGACCTGTAAAGTTGGTGGGAAGTATGTTGTCACATTTGTCAGCTGAATGGAAATGTAAAAGCTTATTCATCTTGACAGCAGTGCGGAGATGCAGGGACAGAAAGGCCTCTGGAGCCCATAGGAGTTTTCTCCTTTGTGCTGTCACTTGCAAACTCCTAAGCAGCTCAAAAGAAGGATTTAGAGTAGAAACCACTTGTGCCTGAGAGGCAGGAAAGTACTTTGCTTTGCTTAGTTTCTCTTGCCAGTTGCCAAGAGCATCTGGTTATTTTTATTTAAAGGCAAAGAATGAAGTTGTTACAGAGGACTAACACACCTGCTCCAGCCTCAGATCAGACTGGAGGAAGATGGGGCCAATTAAGGAAATAAAATAACTAAAGACACATGTACATATCCCACCTTCAAAAGCAAATCTGGTGCTGACATCTGAACATTCACAGGGTGTTTTAGGAGATGCATGACTTTGAAAAGCAGGCTAATCCATGGATCTTGAGACCATAAGAAGAAATAACCCTTCTTAAAGGATAACGGAGAATACCCTTACCATCTTTTGCTTTCTCTTCTGCTCTGCCAATAAGAATCCTCTGATTAAAAACACCTCTTTTGTCACGACTCTCAGTCAAGAGATCAGAGACCCTAAATTCAAAGCTGAAACATGGAAGGGAACATTGGGATAGTCTGAAATGGGAATTTTTCTTTTTTCATTTTCTTTTGAGGCCCTTGAAGAACTGTAACAGATTTGGCTCCACTTGTGTGGTATTTTCTTAGCCTGGCAAACCCACAGAGGAGTGCATAGATTTGGTAAACAAAAACTCTTGAAAACACCACTCTCCATTTTTTTGGATCTGTATTTAAATAACAAGAAGGAATGTTTCACTGTGATGTGGCCTGCCCCAGACAGAAAGTGCAGAGTGACACCTTTCAGAAATACAGAATTTTATTACATAGATCATATGGACCTTGAAGCCAGTATAGCCTTAGTGTTTCAGAGTCAAAGCTGAAAGGAGTTGCAGTCAAGGTTAGAGAACAAACTGGAATGCCTAAGGACCAGCCCTGAGCCAGAGACCTGAAAAGGAATGAACACTAAAGGTATTCAAAGATATTAGAAGATAATTTAAAAGTGAATGCTAAATTGGAGCAATCTGTAGTTCTTATGCAGTTAACACACAAAAAATAAGCTATGACTCAGATGTTCTTATCACTTTTATTACTATATGAATTGCATATGAGTGGGAAAGATCAAAGAATGTCCCCATCCCAGATACTGCTGGAACAACANACCTCAAGTACTTGCATATAAATTCCCAATAGTGGGAGTATGTACGTACACACAGTTGCCTAGAGGAGAATAATAAAAGATTCAACAACTCAGAGGGATATACTGCCATTTCATAAAACATTCAACTCTAAACTATGACTTTAAAAAAGCTTTAAAAAACCTCAACACTTATTTACACAGACCCTCACTCCAGTTACTTGTCAAGATGTACTCTACAGTTCGTCTACCACACGTAACAAATTTTGGGGGATTTTTTACCTGTTCTAACTGCATTTCGAGCCTGGTTGACTGTCATTTGTCCTGTCACGTGCATAAGGACCTTGGTTTGGGGGCTGGTTTGGATATGTGCTGCAGAAACCACAGCTGTGGGTACTGTGCTGGAGTTCACTGCTACTCCGTTCCCCTGGAGCTTCTGGGATGTTCCACTAGCAGTGGAAGGGCTGACCATAGTTACCACTCGTCCTGTTTGGCCAGCAGTAGACATGGGAACTTTTGTTTGTGATGCACTTGTCACCGTCCTGCCAAAATTAAAAGCAAATAATAAAACAAAACTGAAAAAAAAATTAGCTAGTTACTAAAACCAACAGGTCTTCTATTATGCAATTTCAGCATTTAATACAAGAACAGAATAACTTTGGATTTGAAACTAGCTAAACTATTTAGACACTTGTATAATACTGTACCTTGTAACTGGAGCCACATAATTTCCAGGAAAAACACCAATCTTGCTTGTGTGCATGGAAGTTCCCTTGAACCAGCCATCTTGGCAGCGTTCAAACACTAGGAACATTTCTCCTTTCCGCAGTTCCAGTTCATCTTCTTTTCGAGGAGTGTAGGGGTAGATAGCAATGTACCTAAAAGACAGGAAAAGAGATGCAAGTGATACAACTAAAACAGTAGAAAACATCACTTGTGTTTCCTGGCACAGAGAGTTCAGTCAGAGATGAGAAGGCATGGCAGAAATGGCTGTGATAATCCATCATACTGTTACAATATTAAAGCAGAAGTTATGGCAATATTAAGGGGAAACAATGACAATTAGGAATAGCCTCTGAACTGCACTTTAATGATTGCAAAATTCTTGTAATAGGACTGTCCAGTTTCTTAATGAAATTAGTGATCTTAATTAGCTGGTGTTTATCAACTACACGTCCCAGCATATCCCGCTTTTCTCTCCCTACACCTGCTTCTTGTATCTCTTACACTTTGTGCCGCACCAACTTAGCAGAAGGCTTCACTGGTACGTGATTCAGCAGTGATCTACAAAGCCACGCACTAAACCTCTATGGGAAAGAAATTGATGTGCTTTAATTGTTGTTCATTAACTTCCCTTTTAGTTAATTTATTCCAAATTTAATTAGTATCCTCAAGTAGAGCAACCCTTTGAAGATGGAGGAGGGGAGTAAATGAGACAGGAATTTGATTAACTGCAATAATCCATAGAACTCAGTGTTAAAATGCCTGACACCAAGAAACAGACCAAACCCAGATGCACCTGCTATACATGAAGGGAGCTGTTTTGGAGAGGGAGAAAACCTGGTAGGAAGATAAGAACAGAACAAAAGCAGTCCTTATTCAAACATGTCCCATTAGATGGTTCAGCATCTCCTGAATTTTATATTTTCTTTTATCATTCTTATTCCCCAAGCTGCACATAAAGAAGTTTTCAAGAAGAAAGATGTTGTTAGCAACACATGTTAATATACAAAATATTTTCACCCGAAAGGATGACGCACATTTGCTTGTATTACAAGTGTGAAGACATAATGCTAACTAGCAGCTTTCTGCCTTCATTCCAAATTGCCACCCACTAATTAAATGCACTGTAGAATCTTCAGTCAAATTTCAATTGCAACTGACACAAGTAGTCTGACAGTAACAAGTTTAACAGTCTAAATGAAATACAGCACTTGCTGTGTTTTGGCATAAGTTATTCCCTATAAGAATAGCCTTTTCATACCATACATAATGGAAAATATTGAATACATTCACTCCAGTGAAATGACACTTTTGAGTTATACAGTATTCAGTGCTAAGGCAAGGATTCATTCATCTTCTGTCTGATAAATACTTTATATTTTTGAAGCAAGTCCTTTCTATACACAGCAACAGCTGATTATATTTATCTAAGACAAAGCCAATGCTCAGCATGGAGGCTGTTTGGGGATATCACCTTTCTGCATGTTTTTGTTGTGAGTTGCACGCTTGGCTTTTTGGCAATTCCAGCAGAACGGAGCCAGTTGCTATGCTATACGTACAGGTGAAGTCAGAAATCTTGTTCGATCTTTCTGACTGGCAAAAAGCCTCAATTTTACTTACACACTTGGACGAGTTTGTGGTCGCAAATGTGCCACTTGGTCAGCTGGTCCTGATGCAGACCTTTGTATGACACTTGTAGACTGAGGTCCAGAAGCAGCTGATGCAATGATTGCAGCAGACAAGAGAGGTGGTGGCGGAACTGGGGGATTCATATTCTGATTTTATAAGAACAAAAAAAAAAAAAAAATAGCAACAGGTGATCAATATTGTTTGATGAGTTGAATCAGCTGGAAAAAAAAAGCATGATATTCTAAGGAAGTGGAAAAAAGCAACCGAGTCCAGTATGGTTTTACCTACTGTTACAATATAACTGGAGAGTTAGCTGTGTTTCTATTTCTCTTTTTTCCAATTTAAAATCTTGATGTTTTGGCAGCTAATTAAGCAAATGACAAGCAATTACTCAGCACAGGAAAAATGGAAAGCACTGTTTCTAGTTATAACATGTTCAGGACAGGGCTCAACAAAAATTTAGATGCCTTCCGGGAGGTAAATTTTGCATCCTGCCGCTGACTGTACTTCATAACATGATTGTTTTTGTAACCTGAAACATAATATACAATTCAGCTGCAGTGCACCCAAAAGCACCCCTTCCGGGGGAAATTTTCTTTTGATGTATGGGTTACAAAAGCAAGCACAATATGAGTCCATAGTCACTGAGCTATTGTTAACTCTTTCTCCTTTTCTTCTAGTTTAAAGAGTTAGCTTTTGAAATTCAGTATTATCAAGATTGGTAATCTTTAACAAATACCCCAGTAAAAAGGCACCACAGATCGTAATGGGGGTCCTGCCTACGGACTTCTGTGCCTTTTGAGAATCAATGGTGCAATTGTTACCTTCTGCTCTGTAAAGCCTCAGACAATTCTTTAGGACCTTATGCACTGACACTCCTGGGAAAAGGCATTCACAAAAGAACTTTTCCTTTCTCCCCTCCAAAAATAACTGTTTGTGTTACAACACACACAAAAAAAGTAATAAAAAACCTTTGAAAATGTAAAACTGAATTAATTTCAAACATTATCTTCCTAAAACCCACAGAACTAGAATATTAATTAACAAAATATCCTGAAGTAGTGCCTGGCACTTCCAATATATCAGCATACAAATGCACAGCATTTTATTATCAGTTTGGAAAATATGTAATTGAAAGTCATTTTAATTCCCCTCAAACACTTCATTTCTAAAGGGTTTTGTCTTTTTTTTCTGTTTTTCTAAACAAAAACACATATGGAAACTGAGTTATGGTTCTACATTGTGTGATTATTACTTCGCTGCATTGGTGAAAATGTTAATAAAAAGACAGCTCTTTAAACCAGGTTTACACTGCCAAGTCACAGTAGAGAACTGTGTCATTACTTTCAAATATAGAGAAAACTGATCAACTCTTACAATGTTTCAGTCAAAATTATTATGCTTACCTATGGTATAAATTGTGTGGTATATTGTGAAATATTCCTATTTTATTTAAAGCTTTTTTTCTGGTCATACATTAACAAGTTCTTAAGACCAAATAGGCCCTCTGCATCCAATACAAAACAGACACGACCTGCAGGAGAAACATCACTGGGAGCTTTGATGCTAATAGTTATGCACAAAAATAGCAATTGCATTTGCTTGACATTCTAGATTCCTACCTACCCAACAATTTTTTAAAGTATCTAGATAATGATAATTCACACTGAAATACCAACATTTCTCTCTCAGCTGTTTTACAGAAGGAAGTTATTTCTCCCTCCAGTCAGACATTCAACAAATATCTTAGCTGAATCCAAGCTGAATGTGAGCATCTAACTTTCATGCAATCTGTGCATGCATATAAATTTATATCTTTTTTTAGGCATCTAGATTTCTTTATATGGGGTAGAACTTGTAAATCCACATTAGGAGATGATCAGTTGGAATTCTTTGTAATTAAACCTATTCATGCACAATACCAAGGTTGTCACAATTCCACACTTCCTGCATCTCTAAAGATATAAATGCTGAACACTGCGTTTTATTCATCTGAACACATAATATACACTGAAGCTTTAGCTGCAATAAAGGCACCTTCACAGCTCTATTTTATCCTGCTTTACTCAGGTTCTGCTCCCCTCCCCATGTCTATCAGTATGGTAATGATACCAGCAGTGAGCCACAGCCCAATTAAACTCCCAAAGACTTGGCAAGTACTGAGAAACGTAAATAAACTACCTGATAGACTTTAGAGGACTAACACTTCACAGCTTGCACTGTTACAACTTGGTAAAATAGATCCAAATAATCTAGCCAAGTTTTCAAGAAGTTTTCTGGCACATAACCATTTTTCTAGCTGTTGAGAACCACACCTACCTCCAGGGCACATGCTAGTTCTGATAGGTCCCATAGTCAACATTTCGTGAAAGAATATACACAAACCACATGTGAGTCAATAAAGTATGCTCAGCAATAAGTAAGGGTATTTTAGGTAGTCGAGGGGGAAAAACTGAATGTTTCTGCAAATACTTTTCAGACACCCAGGTGTACTTTCAAGCATATAAAACAGCAAATAAGTGATAATTTTTTTTTAATTGGAAGATGAAAAATTACATCATTTGATATTTAGTGTATGTTACAACTTCAGAAAGTACCTATACTTATGCTCTAGAAACACATGCATATTACTAAATTTAAATATAATTAGGCTGCATTCCCATATCAGTTAATTGAAGATCAGTAATCAGCTCACTCAAAGAATAATAAAAGGCACAGTAGTGGAAAAGAACATTCATTAACTGTCTTCACTCCCACAATGTCTAGGAAAAAAATATGGCTTGCAAAATTCCCTGAGGGCTAACATGTTAAGGCTTATGTTAAACAAAATTCCTAAACTACATGTTATCAAAAACAGGTCTCTCATACAAAACCTCATTGTTTCTTTCAGCTGTTTCCTCTTCATAACAAAAGTTGATTTGAATTTTGGTTGATTAAAATTAGGACAGTTCTTATTTAAACCTCCTGACTTACACTATTGAACTTACACTGGAACTACATAAAAGAGCTAAATGTCATCAGTATATTATATAACCCTCACAGCTTATGCCTTATTAATAATTCAAATTTCCTTATATACTTCAACATAAAGGGCAATTTCTCTTTTTGTGCATGTACGAGAGAACAAGACCAGAAAAATTTGGGATTTTTTAATTTTTGAAACCTTCAGCATGTAAGTGAATGCAAACCATCCAAACATAGATCACCTATTTCTGCTAGCTAAGTGCACACACTAAGACACCATTTCAAAGTCAACATATCCCATCTGCAGTGTGGACATCTAGGTTGATTGCAGTCCAAAACACTTTTCACTTCTCAAGAGACTGTAAAGGCAGAATGAAAGCAAGATAAGTTATCTCTTGTTGCTGCATTGTTTTTCTGTTGCTGCTTTTGAATGTAACTTTGCTGTGGTATATTTTGTTTGCTTTTCTCATATCATGGTTCAAATCACATACTTTAGGATTATTTTTCAGTAAAATCTATGGCAACTAGATCTCCTCCATTAGATAACTACCTTATAAATTACATCCAAGAATTTCCTTCCAAGTGAATGAGCCTTACAGAATTGTACGTGCATTTTTTCACCCAACAACTACTGAACTGTTATCTATATTTTGCAAAGAACTTTAAATATACTAAACACCTACAAGGTTCAAAAATGCCAGTGGCCAAGACGAGCAGACCAATTAATGTCCCCATTAAGGGTAAAGCTGTGGCTGGAAGTCCCAAAGAACAGTGTAAGAGTTAGTATCACAGCCAAAAGCCCTAGCTGTGAGAAGTCTATCTCAGTTCATAGCTTCTCAGTGTCAAAGAATCAAGCCTCAAAACACAAGCCAAAAATTAATGCTGTTGTCTAAAGATCTTCTGCTGTAAAATCAAACTCTTAAATAAGTTATCACAAGTTTTCTGAATGAAAATCAAAATTTTCTTAAATGATACAAGCAGTAGAGAGCATATATGGTCACTTGACAAGAGCACTCTGATTCCTAAAGCTTATTTGTGTCAATTTTGGCTGAAAATCTGTAAATTATTTACTTCATACAGTATTGGGTACCAAACAGCATCTACAAAACATTATTATGGACGTAATAAAATTAATACAATTGACACTTTTGAACCACCAGAGTAACATAAAAACCTAAAATGCAATCCTATACATAAACACAGATAAAAGAGTCACAGACTCCTCTGGGCTAGGAATTAATCCAAACTGTCTTAGAGAAACTTGCTAGACAAAAAGACAGCTCAAAATATCTCCTGGTGACAGTAGAAATGCCATCTTTCTTACAGGAGATAAGAGAAGATGATAGCTTTCCTTGCTTTGAGATTCAGGACAGATAAATGTAGCAAAGATGCATAAATTCAGAATTACTGTAACAGAATGTATTCTTTTCTTCTTCACTGATGTATAATCCTGCTCGTCCTCTCAGATTTCTTTTTTCTCCTTTAATCTGAGTTTAGCATTATATAAAAGAAGTGTATAAACAGCTTGTTCTCAAAGAACAATTACTTTCAACAGTGTTATAAACACCAAAACAACTAATAGGAAGGAGATGCAATAAATTACCTTCATGGTAAAGAGAAACTCATCCTGTTCCCATCCAATTTCCTTGCCAGTTGCTTAGTATTCAGAAATTAAGGAAAAAGACTAAAGGGAGAAACTTAAAGAAACACAGGATTTTATACGTACAAAAGTAAAAAAAAAAAAAGAGCAAAAGGACTCTACTCAACCACTTCTGATGTATTAAACATACAATCACAATTGTTCCGCAGCTTAAAACTAATGCGCAGAATGTCAGGAAGGGTATTTCCAGAAGGGAAACATCTAGAGAAACAAGAAGATCTTTCTCTCTTAACCTGTCAGAACCATTCTGCACTTTTCTAAAATGAAAAAAAGAGTTTATGAAGAAAGAGGAAAAGTGTAAGTAAAAGATATACCTCATAGTCTGCAACTTTACAAACTGCATCAACATTCATATAATCTATCGTAAAAGAACACAGGAATGATCTGACTCTAGCTTGAGCTGCCAGCTTGCATTTTAGTCATGCTGCAAATAAGTCAAGAAGAAACAGAACATTATGTACAGAAGGTTATTTTAAAGAGGGTGGCAGAGAATAATTCATGTTCTCAATGGGAATTATATGCCTAATTGGAAACATAAGCAGGAACATGGCTATCACAAAGAGAAAGTAGCACCCCAAGATACAGGACAATCATATGGCAGGAGTTTCTCTCCATGCTGCATTTAGCACTGTAATTTAATTCCTGTGCGTACCCATGGTGAGATTGCCTTTGAACAAGCTTAAGCAACTAAAGCACCTGAGGTGGTTTAATGACTTTGCACCAGCACCAAACTAAAGTATTTTTCCATGTTGGCATCAAATAAAGAACTACTGACTCTTAATAACAAACAGAAGTGTTTGTTACTGAGAGCAATAAAAAAAAGCAGCTTCTGACAGAACTTCTGAAATTGTGTGTTCAATGCTGTCTGCTCAATCCTCTCTAAAACTTGAGTATCTCATAAATCAAATAAATTACTCAATTTTTGCAGCATATATGTTAGCTAGATTTGCATTCTGCTTAACAGCACAAATTATACTGAAGCTGATCCTGTTTGCTCAGTTCTCACAGGTTTTTTCTGAAGGCTAGAATGAAAGAAGTATAAAAGACTACATGGATTAGCACATAAGCAACTAATTGTTTCTAGTATAAGATGTACACCTCATAGGCAAAAAAAGACATGAGGGTCCTTCCTGGTGGACACCAACTTGAACAAGAGCCAACAAAGTGCACAGGTTGCCCAGAGAGGTTGTGAAGTCTCCATCCTTTGAGATATTCAAAAGCCATTTGGACACAGTCCTGGGCAACTGGCTCTAGGTGGCCTTGCTTGAGCAGGGGGGTTAGACTAGATGATCCCAAGAGGCCCTTCTAACCTCATCTGCTCTGTGACATTAAAATATGAATCTACATATAAGGAGATTATTAACTGTTTCCAGATTAGCGTGCATTTAACAGTAGGATTACACAGATAATCCACACATTGAAGGAGTCAACAATTTAACCACAATAAGACAAAGCACAGCTACAACTCAATCTGCCTTACTCAGTAAGGCAGGGCAAAAGCACATGGTCCATGTAACTGTAAATAATAAGGTCATCTGCCTGAAGAGCAAAGAATGTGAACTATATTTACCTGGATGAGAGCAATTACTACATCACAAAAGCTGATGAAATTTTGTGGCATCACGGTGGATATTTAGCTGAACATAAAATCTGTGCAACATTCATGCAAATTTTCAAGATACAAGAATCCGGCTAAAGAGGTAAAAGGGTCATCAATATCTTCTTCACAGAAAAAGACTCTGCAGTATTGTACCCACTTCTGGCATGTGTCACCACGTATATACCATGCCAAAAGGAAGTACTGGAGATAATTCAGGAAGCAACAGCATCATAATTTAAATAACTGAAACATGTGACTTAAGAGTTCCAAAGAAAGCTGTCAAAATGCAACCAAGCCACATCTAAGCACATTTGTAAACAACAAAAAGTTGATGCCAGAAGACAGACAATTCTGCCTTCAATTCTGCAGACAAATGTGTAAAATGATGCAAGGGCCAAAAGCTGAAAACAAAACTAGACCTATTTAGCAGCAAGGCTATTCATCATGTTTTACTTGGTTTAAAGACTGCAAGGAAAGACACCTAAACCAGATCAAGTCTTGAGGTTTTTTGTTTGGGTAGTTTGTTTGGTTTTTTAAAGTAGGTGTGTCCCACCCCTTAGAAATTAAGGACACAGTTTTAGACTTGAAAGAAGAACTTAATTTCAAGAACTATGATTTAAATAAAGTCTCATTAAGTTCCCTTAAAGATCTCTGAAAACTGGTATCCACAATCTTTATTGCAGTTAAGGTAAGGCTCTGATGAGTACAGTATGATATACGACATTCCAGAGTTTTTCTAACATAAGCATAGGAAACTAAAGAATTCCAGTAGGTTTTGGAAAGAAATCCTGCACTTTTTGAAGAAAATGTCACTTTATTTGTTCAAAGGAAACAGCATTGCAATGTATTTCTTCCTTTAAAAGACGGCCATTTGCTCCGTGTTTTCCTATTGATCTCCAAAAACCTAACTTAAACACACTAGATACGTTCTTCATCTGCCACAGGCATACTCATAACTGAAATCACCTTATTTAATGAGGAGACGGCAGAGTTTTGAAGCTTATCTCATATAACCTTGAAAATCTTGATATAAGTAAGACAAAAGCACCTGACAGCTGTGGTCCTAAGCTGATGGTTTTTTATAAGAACCTGCTTGTTTCCCCAAACCTTCCCCCCAGCATAATCTCTTTTCTACTCATGTTTAAAAGAAACATGGTTCTGGAATGAAGTGTGCTTCTCATGTTTACTACAGAGAAGTTACAGAGGAAAGCAGGAGAAATGGATATGCACAAAAAGATGCAAACACTATTGTAGCAATAGGGCTTTTGCTATAGTTAAATTCATACTACTGTCTCTAACAATTTACATAAAACCATCATTTCAAATCTGTATATCAGAACTTGAGGAAAAAAAATTACTGTACAAGACCAAAGGAAAATGGGAAGGCTGAGTTTTCTTAAGCAGTACTTACGCCAAGAGCAGCTTGGTAGGTAACTTCTGAGGGGAAGGTGAAAGAAGGCCCTGTTGTGACTGGGCTGCTGGGGGGTGGAGTCACAATGAGCCCCGTAGTGCCAATATGGACCTGGGAGAGAGAAAAAACGCAGCAGGGTCACTTCTGCGTAGTTTAGTAAGAACTAGTTTTGACAGAGGTGTAAGCTCCATGATCAAAAACACCAGTATTCTACTATTTCGAACCTTAAACTAGAAATAATTTTTAGTTAGATACTCACACAAGCAGTGTTGGATCACATTATTCACTTTTTTTTTTCCACACTGACATTTCGCAGTCTTTGGAGATATATTGAACCAGCTCCATGAAACACACTTTTAACCAATGTCAGGTTTTTTTTTTCCCATACAAGGATGTCAGATCCCAAAGATGTGCAAATAAAGCGTATTTATTAGCTTATGTAAAACATTACCAATACCTCTTGAGCTCCATTGCTATTTCTTTTCCCAAAGTGTAATTATTATGTGAAACAGCCAATTTTTCAGGAACCACTTAACAAATAAATAAAGACAGATAAACATGTCTACTTACCACAACCAGATTAATATGCTACATTTCTGGAATTCACGTAATCTTCAAGTTGAATATTTTACTTTTGTAGCATGCACTTTATTAATAATCATTATTATATTCAATTTAGAAAAAAGAAAACAAGAAATTAAATCACTCCAGTTTCTACTTTCCTCAGTTTAATAAAAATCTTTGTGGCACTTTAGAAAATAACAACTGTGAAAAAAACTAGCCTACAAGACCAAAGCTGTTTGATATCATTATATGAGAAGTGTTAGAAAATATTTTCCTTAAATGTTTTCATGTTGGAAGATACGTTTTTTGAAAGTGGATATTTAATATTAATCATGCATAATTAATAATTTGAAATAAGTAATCTGAGAAGACCAGCAACCTTTATCGTTACAGCTGATTTCCTGTGAATTACAGTGAATTACCTGAGAAGGGGCACTACAGGACAGTCCTGTCAGCTCACTTATGCGGGCTGCTGCTGTGGGGTTGCTGGAGCTGATGAGGACAGGAGGACTGATTTCCATGGAGTGGCGATTCTGAGAAGACTGGGAAGCCTTGTTGGACATGGTGAGGGAGGTAAAAGAGTGTCGCTTTTTGGTGTTTTTCTTGGTGTCGGTGTGCTTTTGGGTTGAATTGTTGTGGGCTGCCCCAGAGGTTCCTTCTCCAGAGTCAACAGCAGAACCTGAGGGCTTGTCCAATTCTATCAGCTGTTTGGCTGCTGTGTTAAACTACATAAAACAGTAACATGTTAGTATTTTTTTATTTATAAAAGTCACCTGAACATAACAAAACATCTCTTTTCCTTTTATTCATAAGATAATTTAAACCATGCAACTTAAAACCATGGCATACCAACCTACTCCACAAATTAGTCAGTAGAGAGTGACAAATCATTCACTACAAACAACACACTTGCTGTTGGGCTGGTTTGGACTACCCATCAGAGGTAAAATTTCAATCAACAAAGGACGTAATGTTGTAGTCCAGACATGGAATAATTCAGCAATAACCACTGGCTGTGTCATCTAGAAGTCAGACTAAAACACAGTGGTCCCCTTTGACCTTATAATAGAAAAATCTGTGTTATAAAACTTCTTGGATGTTTATTTCATTTTCAGCCATTTTTTTTGTTTTGATTATATGACATAATCCCACACTTTTGCATGTGTGCTCTTGAAGATATTCCTCCTAGTGTCCCTTGATTCTTGTGCACATCTTTAACACTACCAGCAATGAAAACACAGGCTTCCTAAATGCAGGTATAAGAACATAGTAGGACAGACTAAATATCCAGCTATATCAGTATACTGCCTGGCAATAGGCACCTATACAGGCATAAGATGGCATAAGGAGAAAAGAAATATATATGGGCCATTTTGTGGAAATACCTTCTCAGATTCTGAATTTTCTAATGTAGAGGCACCATCTCTGTGCCATTTTTCCTCTTTTTTTAAGCTTAGCTAAAGAATCTGTGTTCACAATGAGATTTTCTATCTGTTAATTTGTAACAACAATACTACATTACATGCAAACAAATCCTTCCTTTCCAACGAAGAAATGAGGAATCCTACACATTTTCTTCTTACAATGAAATGTAAGCTATGTAATAGGGAGGAGGAGAGGAAACCAACAAACAAGCCCCCCTACATTTTTCAAAAACCTTTTATTTCAGAAAATCTTAGAGCAGTCAGAAATAATACTGTCAGAACTCTCATTTAATCATGAGCTGAAGTAACAGCAGCACCAGTTTTCTGAACTTGTACCACTAAATATGAATACTGTTACTTAAAAAGTGTAGCTGATTATGAAGAAAGGAAAAAATCTTTTCTGAAGAACAGCAGGATGAAAGAATGAAATTATTCAGTGTGGAATTACTATTTCTATTCTTCAGCATATTATTTCTCCTATGTATTTTACCATTTTCCTGCAAGTCCTGAGATACCTACTATGCTCATGAAGAGTTTTAAAGTAGTATTTTGCCCCATCAAAATTTTACTAGACAAACATCAAATCATTAATCATGATACCATCAACACTGACTTAAATGCATGTCCCACAAATGACTGGCTTATACTCTGAAAACAAGTAGATATCTATAGATATATAAGGTAGTATAAAAGAAAAAAGATTTTTTTTAATATAGAAGAGGTTTTCAAGTGATATTTGAAAGATGTCATCTGGAAGGAAATTTCATGCATGTACAGAAAAAAGATGAAGTTGAAAACCAGAACTACTGGAACAATGAGGAGTTGATGTAAAAACCTTCTAGGGAAGAGAAAGAACTACATGGAACATACTACAGTGGAGAGGCATAATGGGGGATTTGAAACAGGATATGAAGCTGAGAATATAGAATTTTTTCCTTATTGGTATCTTATTGTTGGTCCTTTAGAACGCAACTGAAGAGAACTGGAATCACAAAATCATAGAACGGTTTGGGTTGGAAGGGACCTTCAAGATCATCACATTCCAATCCCTCTGCCATGGGCAGAAACATCTTCCATTAGACCAGAATGCTCAGAGCCCCATCCAACCTGATCTTGAACACTTCCAGGGATGGGGCATCCACAACCTCCCTGGGCAACCTGTTCCAGTGCTTCACCACCCAATTTCTTCCCAATATCTGATCGTAACCTATCTTCTTCCAGCTTGAGTCCATTCCCCCTTCTCCTGTCACTACATACTCTTGTAAAAAGTCCCTATACATCTTTCTTGTAAGAAGGAAGGATAGGAGAAGACAATTGCACAACAATTAACAATCCCATGAAAAAGATGGATGCTAGATTTTCCTTCCTGCTAGTACTCAAGATGGATCATATGGATCAAAATAATGTTGTATTACTTGTGTATAACAGAAGATATAAACACACCACTTTCTCCTATACAGCCCATTGTTTAGATGATTATTGAATTTTAAATTTAGAGCAAACATACTTTAAACAGACCAGTGAAAATATTATTTCATTAAAAAACACTGACATGAGGCTGAAGGATATGAAACAAGTAGAAAATAAGACCAAAAAGAGCTTACTCTGCTGATCAGCTTGTCAGGGTCTTATTTGTCATCATGGAAGAACAAGCAGGCTTTTCAAAGTCTAATAATTTTATGCATTTTACACATTTTATGTTTTTTCAACTCACACTGAAATTCTTCATGTCTTTCCTGAGAATCTGTGTATTCCGTACTGTCTGATACAACGGCTGCAACAATTTCTGTTCTTATGTAATCTACTTCCTTATTTGCAATAAATACCTAATCAAAGAAGAGATCACCCAGGAATGAAAAGCAAAACGAAAAGCCACTTTGCTAACAGTATCCCAAGGTACCTGTTACACCTAATTATATTTGTTTACCTCCAGAAGCTATCAATGCTTGCAGAATCTGATTACTCTGTACAGTAAACAACCTTAGTAGAGAAAAGTTAAGGCTTGCCCATGGGATCAGGTCAAGACTGATTCAAATATAAGCAGCATAATGTGCTTTCGTATGCAGAGAAGCAAGCAAAGGACAGTTGCAGAAATCGGAAGATGGAAGTGAAGTGATTACTGGCCTCCTCTTTCAAGTAACTTGAGGACAACAACAGCTGCAGAATATTTTGCAGAGTGCAGTTTACTTCTCTTCCTTGAGAAGAAAAATGAAGAACTTGCATGCATTCTCCACTGAAATGGCCAGCAAACATTCAAGGTCACCAGGGGAATGTATCCAAGCCATGCTATGAAGTGTTTCAATCTCACATTCCTTTCTGCAACAAACGCCTAAGTATTTGGGTCCACATTTCCTATATCAGATGTTTTCCTTAAGCGACATATTTTCATTGAAGCTTCTTTACTTCAACCTTTACATTCACTTTTTTTTTCCCCCATTCAACAAAATCTTTGCTGTAACAGGAAGCCTGAAATGCAGCTCCCTTTCCCAGGAAACCCCAGGGAACAGAAGGCCTTTTGAGCAGGGCAGGACGGAGGCGGCTGGCTGCTGCAGCAGGGCTGAGCTCAGCACAGAGCTCCCATCTGCCCTGACCATCTGCAGGAACTGTCACTGCTGCAAGGGCTCTTACAGCTGTGCCATGCTGTGCTTACTTTACAAATTAATTCAGATACCCTTCACTCACATAAAGGTAAAAAAAAGCTGACATTATTTTCTACTGACCATTTGACTGAAAAGTGATTGCTTTTCCCTGATTATTATTCTATTCTGGGCATTTACATTTGTTTATGAAGTGTTAAATTAGATCAAAACATCCAATTTGAGGTCTACGAAATACACATTATACCCAGAACTGCAATTTATGCAGAAAAATTCTAATAATATCTGTTTAGTTCTGCATAATCTTTCTTTTTGGAACAGTGATAACTGTAAGTGTTATGAATTTAATCATACGTTTTCTAAATTCACTGCATTTTATTTCATTACTACGCAAGAACCTGACTGATCAGGTTTTAATGCAAATACCTTGAAATTCCAACAGTTAGAAGTCTAGCAATTTAGATTCATTAATCAGGTCTTACTCTAGTAAAACTAGATGGTTACTTAGGGTTTAGCACTTCTTACAAAGTAGAATTTAATATTTTTTTCAATGTTTGCATTATTTATTTTTCATCTGCAGATAGAGGTAACTTTTTTACAGTGCTATGTGTCTACAGATAAAGAATGCCATGAGTCAGTTAACAAACTATAGTTTCAATAGGATCATTATTAAAATTTCTCTCAAAATCTGTTTAGTCTTACTTTTATTGTTACCACAAATTTAACAAGTGACAGTTACAAAAGAAAAGATCACAGTAGCAAACACTGAATCATAAAAGGGCAAAATTTGTCTTCAAATATGATCAGAGATTTTCATGGACTTCAACATTATCTAAAATTTTATCCTTATTGTACAAGAAATATCACAATTATTACACCTATACTACAGAAAAACATCTCAGACTACACTTGTTTTTATAGTTAATGGCTTCAGAAAATCTCCAGTAAATGAAACTACTAACTCACATTTTTAAACAAAAGGATGTGGACTAATACACACAAGGTAAAATGTATGTCTGTCATTGTAACAAAAATTGGAAATGATTACAGGATTGGGAGATGCAATGAAAACTACCATATAAAAATCTTTCAAATATTAATTACTTCTCATCTTCATTGTCTTTCATAACATAGGTAAGAATGGTTTGCTATTCTTGTTTCTGTCAGATGTCTGTATATTTTCCAGAACAATAGTTATATACTCTCAGAAACCAGGCATTTCAAAATTCAAACCCATAGTTTACTGCATGTCTCACTGTTCTTCACCACAGCATGCATTTCAGTTTAGTATATACTGAAAAAAACCCCCTGTCTGCTTTGAAGTAACTCTTTGGGTATAATTTAGCATTCTAGACTTTCCAATCCACTTTAGTGTGGATTTGAGAATGTGTACTTAAGTGTTGGTGCCTGTTCTAAAATGGTTAATTGAAAATACATTTTCTTAGTTGATGGAATCAGTCTGAAAACATTAACAGAAATACACTTTGTGATTTTAATTTTTACATAATATTTTTCAAGGCCATATCTCCTTTTTGCAACTTTTGTAGAGATAGGAATATAGTTGTTACCTAAACAGTTCAAGTGGCAGCCCTAGGAGAGGGCTTTCTCTAACAAGGTAAGTTAAATACTTTAGTTTGAAAAAACACTACAAAAAGCTTTACTGGCTGAATTGAAGGGGCAGTTAATTGCAAGAAGCTAGGAAAGAACAGCCAAGGGCAAGAAGTTGTTAAATTGGCTTTTAAAAATGTCTTCGCCAAAATTGCACTAAGCAAGTTGAAACATTTTTGGTTTTCTTGTTTTCACAGTCATGTGAAATTTTCTATCTCCAGGTACACAGATCCTTACATCAAACTATAAAAATAAATCTATATATTTCCCCTTTTAAAAAAAATAAATTCTATGTTGGTTGAAAGTAGTAAACTTTTTTGAAGTTCCCATCTCATCATAGGATTCAGAAATTGAATTAATAAAACCTGACTTGATTCTTAGTATGGTTACACATTTCTTCTGTGACCCAAAGTACGTATTTCTCATCTCAGAGATAATGTGAAAATACTTTTTTTTCTTTCATCATTCTGCCTCATTTATTTAAAAAAATACTGTCAGTTCAGGGAAGTGTATCTTACCAAGTATCCACAGCATACCTATCAGAAAAGGACAAACACTATTCCAAACCTTAGTATCTTTCTGTAATGCAAATTTGAATAATCATTGTTGTGGCTGTACACACTGTTCCTAATGACTGATGTCTTTCTATATAAAAGATACAGCTTTCAACTCTTAAAACTTAAAAGGTTGGGGAAATCTGATCAACTGCTACCTCTTACTGCAACTTGCTATAACACATATGAGAAATGCGGGAAGATGCAGAAGGTTTTATATATGGCTCTGTTGACAAAAAAGCTGATCCTTTACCTGTTTAACAGCAACTTATATTCTTTGACTTCCTAGCTGGGTTAATTTGGTTTTGAGAGGCAGATATTAGGGACAGTGCAAAGCTAACTATTCCTCTGACTTGCTGACTGCTTTCATTTTGTGGCTAAGTGTGACTTGGATTGACTGCATGACTCCAGTATTAACAACAAAACATAGTGACTGCCTCCAATTACACTCAATTCCATTCAGTGAAAATAGGTATCAAATAGCTAAGTGAAAATCACTGGTTCAACTGCTGAGGCCATTAAATTTCCCAAAGAGTATTTTAGGTCTAAGATTATTTATATCTCAGGTTATTTTACAATCATCACTAGTACTGATTATTTTTCCTTTCAGAAAATTAAATACACAGTGGCCACAGCCTTACTGAGGACCCAGCTTTACTCACCTCAACATATGAAATTGGAAATATTCCTATCTTGTCAGCCAGCATTCCTTCTGCCCAGTTTTCATCCACACGGCGAATTACAGTCAGAACATCATCCTGTGTGAACATGCAGTGATTATGTCTCCCAGCTCTAATTTAACTTCTCATTTAATTTTCCTCCATAACACAGGGGCAATGAAAGAAGGCAGGACATGGACAAGAACTGCATGGAAGGCACTCTGTAAGAGGAACATGCCACTTTTGGGGTTGAAGTCAGTTCAAGCTGTTCCTTTTCCTATTTCCTATTCCTATCAGAGTTCAACTAACTTCCCACATCTCAGTGATCTGATTTTGTCCTTAGAGCCAGTCTTCCTGTCATGTTCAGTCCATGTTACTCATCAGCCTCCCTTTAATTCCTTGGCATTAATCAACAGAACCACAACCATTTTCCTTCTCATCTGCTTCATTACCTAACCTTCCCAAGATGTTGTTTTTCTACTTAAGAACATTGGTAGTGATATGACTTCTCTCATATCTACAATTTGAGTGCTTCTTTAGAAGATGGAGTGTTCTTAATTCACAACATAGGTTATTTCTCATAAATTAAGAACATCACTACAGCAATTATGAAAAATTGCATTCTTAGAAATAAAACCTCAAAGAAATTATATGTAATTTAGAAAGAGAAAGCAAAACTAATTAATATAGGAGAAATATGTGCAGAATGACTTGTCCTTTTCATATGTGTGCAGCTCCAATAAGAAATACAGAAAAGACTACAAAACAGTTGTATTATTTCTTATCCAATTGAATGAAATTATTAAAAGAAAATAGTAATTGTATTCTCTTTTTACCTTTGCAAATGGCAAACAGTCTTTATCTGCTTCCTTGTCTTTTACTTCAAAATCATAAAGTGCTTTGCACTGAGGTGGAGGCTGAGGTAAAGGTTTAATTATCTGAACAAAATTGGTAGGAAAAAAGCCATGGATGCCATTGACTTCTCCATGATACCAATTTTCATCCACCTGTCGACGTAAAATGATGATGTCTCCTTTACTGAATTTGAGATCTCCAGGTTCTTTTGCCTCGTAGTTATACAATGCTTTGGCACATGGTAACTGAGGTACACCCTAAAGAAGAAGAAAAAAATAATAAATCATTAAAATTAGAGGAGCAGTAATAAATAGAATTTTTTTGAGAGTATGAATGAAACTGTAAAGTATAAAATTGCGAAGTAAAATTATACACATATTTTATCGCAATGATTCTATTCATTTTACCCACACATGTGGAAAGAGCTTCAGTTCTATGCAGTCTTAAGATCCCTCTAAGTTTCATTACAATTTTTAATACTGACACAATGTTGCTAGACACAGGAGAGGCAGAAAAACATAATATTTTAACCCTCATGTATTAATTCACTAAGATTAAACATTAAAAACAACAAAGCAAGCAAACTGGAAAGCAAGCTGACCACTTAAGAGATCTGGCAGAAAAACGTTGCAAGAAAATACAACACTAGAATAACAAATTTGCTGTAAGACCTTTAAGGCATTTTTCCTGCCTGAGTTTCTTATTATCTTCCTCACCTTATTTACTTCATGGACAGAGAATAATAAGGATGAGGACATAAGGAAGTTGTTTTCCAGCTTAAAAAACAAATCTCAATTCATTAAAAATGAGAAATTTTATCCTGAAGCAACTCTTTAAATTCAATTATGTATTTAAAACCACAGCTAATAGGAATTACTGGAAAAGATTTGTTGAAGGTGTGCATCCTTGGGTTTCCTTCACTTGAATCCTCCATGATATCTGAAAAGTATAGATCATTGGTGCTACTCTTGAATGCATATCAGAAGAATTACAATTTAATACTGTCACCCTCCCTCATATATATTGCAGGTATTATTGTTTAATTGCTCAGCCTGTACCTCCAAATTTTGCAAGAGTGAGCCATAAAACTCTACAACTCTAGTGTTTGAGCTAATGCCTTCAAAACTCTCTTTTCTCCAAATTTAAATACCTGGTGGGGTGCTTACCCCTTAGTGATGCAAACAGCAGTAACCTGCATTACTAGTAGAGTCTTTCAAAGCAAAGGCAGCTTTTATAGTCACACAGAGTACAGTATTTCACATCTTTGATGCCAGCCCATATAGAAAAGGCAAATTTTAATAAAATTCAATGTTGCTGATATTATTTGCCACATCTACCCCATGCAATGCCTCTCCTCTCAAGTCGTCCACCAGCTCAGATTGTAAACTGGAGTTGCACTTGCAATGTCTTAAGATGTCACACACAATGTAAAGAAATTCTCAGAAGGAATTATCACTTCGAGTCTGTCCACTGGGCAGAAGACAGAGTTTTGATAATGTATTTCACATTCAGCAAAATTTTATCTTTCAATATAATCCATTTTGTTTGGATAGCTTTAATTTTTGTCCATGCATATTAATAATGTCTCAAATGGATACATAATATCTCAAAGATTAACTTTTCTAGTAATCTTTTTTCTATACCAAACAGTCAAAGGAAAACCATATGTATATACATGAGTACAGAGGAGTATGATTTACATACGAATACAGGAAAATCAAAGTTCACTCTATTGCATCCAAGATGAACATAAAAAATACTATATTAGCAGGATCTAAGCAATTGTTCAGAATTGGTGATCTCCAGACTGAAGCAGATAATATTTTTCTTCATGATCACACTTAATTGCATCAGTGCACAATGATGACACACTCTGTACAAACCTGGATATGGAAAAAACCACCAACTAGAGAATTTGTGGGCCGCAACTGAATGAGGGGAAAATTAATGGTCACAATAGAAGAATTAAAAGATTTATTATATATATACATATATGTATGTATGTATGTATGTATGTATGTATGTATGTCTGTATGTCTGTATGTATGTATGTATGTATTTTTTAGTTTTATGTGCTCTCTGCAGAGTAAACAGACAGAATGAAGGAAGCAGTCAGTGTAGATGGAGTAAGAACAAGTGCAAAGAGAGAACTCTGGGGGAGAGGAAGCAAAAAGAAACACACCTTTAAACTAGAGAGGAAACACTTCTTGCTTATCCCTTTCCATCACAAAAACAAACAAACAAACAAACAAACAAACGGATTAGGAGACAAGAATTACTTGACAGAAAGCAGGCCCCAAGCAATTATGGCTACTACAGGACATAGGAATGTCCCTGGCACGGAAGGTAATAGTTTGACTTGTCCCAGGAATCACCCCATTGTCCTAGGAGAAAGCTTTCTATGTCCCCATACTGAGGAATAGGTTTTAGATCAGCTTTGTGTATAAAATACAGTTGAAAAAAAATCTTTTTAAAAACAAACAAAATAAAAACAAGCCAGGAGTACCAGTGCTGCAGATCACATCAAAGCAATCAAACTCATTAGTCATCATGTAACCGTTAGAACTCCATATTACATTTATGCAGTTTATCACAAAAAATCCCACAAACAAATCTGCATACAAAAGTACAAACATCTGTTTATGTTTTACAGGAAGTTTCTTTCCCAGTGTATGGGTTGAGTTTCTGCAAATCTTGTTTCCCACGTTAAATAGAAATGGTTCCAGTCCACACTTCCAAATAAAACAAAGTTCAGCAAAACACACAGTTCCCAGCTGAACTGCCAGGGATTAAACAGAAGTAGTTAAATGACTGAGATGAGAAGTGGATGACTTTTCCTTCTGTCCCAGGGGGAGGATGAAGTGAGAAAGAGAGGGTACAACGGGTAGGGCTGTTTTCAGGAGTACAGGATCAAGAGCCCTCAAGCACCATCTTCACATTCCTTCTCCTCTGAGCAACCTGGAGCCGCAGCTCATAGCCAGCGCCTTCCGGGCCCTTGTGGTCAGGCAATTCCAGCCCCCTTTCTGCCCCTCTGGCCGCTCACCAGGGAAGATGGCCATGCCGATACGTTGAGCCAGAGTTTACATTTCACTCCATGTCTCTCACTTGACTAAACATGAAAGGAAGGCTTTGGAAGAAAAACTTTGCAGCCTACTCTGAAGTTTGCAGCTGCCACTTACCCTGCCAGTTCTTTGAGCAAGCAACAACAACAACAACGACAATAAAAACCAGACAAAAACCATTTTCGGAAATTAAAATATAAAATTCAGAAAGACTCCACATGACAGGTTCTTAGAATTATTTCCTTAGTCCTTATGCAAAATACTTATGCAAAAATTATCTGAACTTCTAATGCTACTGCTGATAGACAACTGTTTAAATTCATTTTTAGCTAAGGCATGGATATACATGTATTTCACATGCCGGATTCCTTTAAAGAAAATAATACATGATGACATCAAAACAAATGGTTTAGGAAGAATATGAAAAAATGCATATGCATTCATATATACGAGGCTCAGGTTCCTCAGTTTTCTTCTCCTAACCCAGATATTTTGCCTGAGAAACGTACAGAGTGCACAATTTTGCTCTTTGGATTTATACTTTGTTTTCAGTCACCTTATTTTGAACCTTACTTCTTTTTTTTAATGGACAATATGCAACTGTATGTATTTTTCATAAGCTTAAGCCAAGAGAAACTTATGTGTGCACAGAAACACAAGATCTGATTTCCTTTAAAAAGGAGTCTCAGTTGCAGAAGCCCAAATGTAAATATGCTTACACTGGCACAAAACAGTGTTCATTCTGTACTTATTGCACTTGAGGAACCAGCATAAGCTAAAGTAGCAAAAAACAGTAAATCCTCTCTCAAGGAAATGAATGGAACAGATACTGGATCATCTGCATCTCTGTTTCTTTCAAAGCCTCCCAGACACGGTGCTGCTGGTTGTCACTTTTCCAAGCAAGCAAGGCATTCCCTGTTCTCTAGTTGCAGGATTGGGAAGTGGCCTGGGGTTCCTCGTCAGCAGTTGAATTTACCCAGAATAATTATGCTGGTTTCACCTGTCTGAGCTTCTGAGACACTGAGTGTTTTCAAGAGGCCAGGAAGTAGCAGCTTTTATAGAAGTAGTACTTATGTTGGTAGTAAGACAGACAAAAACAGTTTTCTGAAACTGTCTACATGGACAACAAAAGCTCTATCAGCTTCCAGAAAAATCCAGCCTGCTCAGATACCTCAGCAGCAGCTTTTAGGCCTACCTTTCTTTACAGAAAATCTAAAAACTGAAAGTTGATCCATGTTGCAAGAGGATCTGTAATAATCATCCATTATTTGCAACTTTCTTACAAGGAAAGACAGAAAATTGATTTTTCTTCACCTACATTTTTATTTTCATTCCATGCAGTTCCTAAATCAAACTAAGAGTCACATTAATGACCAGGACAAGATGAGAAACTATCACAAAAAAATCTCAAATTACACAGCATTTGGAAGTACAGCAAGTCTAGTGATACAGAGTTACTTTTTTCAGTCAACTCTTTTTTTTCCCCCCGGAGAACCAGTATTGTAAGACATACTTGATTGCCAATGAAAGGTGCCTTTACATAAGGATAACAAAGCATATGTTTGCAGCCAAAACTTGTTTGCAAGGCAGATTTGGGTAGAGTTCTTTATGTATACATTCTCCAGTAGGTACAGGTATACCGGAGATTTCCTCTTCAGACTCCTAGTCATTCAAACCTTTTGAAAGACAATACTGCTTTTTTAATCTTCTAGTCTATTCATTTTTGTATTATTGCTTTCTTGATTCAAATCTTTCAAATGTATCCTTCCTATTGCTTTTTTAAAGTGGATTTTTGCTTTCTTGCCTTCTTTGGTTTTACTAAGCTGTCCAGTCCTGCATGCAGGAATATCCCTTTTCGCATCTGTATTTTTTTCGTGTCTCTTTGATCTCACTGGCTCCAATAAGTAGTGTCAAGTCTTAATTTATAGCCACCTGATCTGTGTAATTCAATTTTCTTTGTTTCAGCCTCCTTTGTTCCTTCACTGCTTGCGTTTAACTTTTCATGTATTTTGAGACATAGAGCATATGAAAATACTTTAAGAAAGACCTTTTTAAACTGTTTATATTAAAAGATGTGTTTTCTTAAGTAGGATTTCCTTCTAAAGGAAGGAAACATGTTCCCTGTGTTAAGACACAGGTATATTGCTTTGGCCTGAACAAATTAAATACTCAGTTTTGTAGGACAGACCAATCTAGAGGCGGTAACACTTGAAACTAAATCTCCCTGCTTCTTTTTGAGCTCCAGAACATGAAGTGTTTCCATAATCCAAGAAGGATGTAAAAGTTGGCTCCCTGCATTTACTTTTCTTATCTAAGGAACAATTCAAACAAGGTCAGATTTGTGCCAAGAAAGGCTGACTTGAGTGTTATTCATCTGTACCCAACACTAACTTGTTGGTGTAATCAACTTTACATACTTCTGCCATCAGAACTATCTCAGACTAAGACTGCAGAGGTCATCAGTACAAATGAAGTTATTTACAGTTAAAGCATCTCTGAGGTTCCTGCTATCTGGATGACAAAAGAGTAAGATATTTTTATGTCAGGAGGCTGTATCAAGTTGCCTATATACTGGAATAACCATAAAAACAAACCTCTGGTAACATCTGATATAAAGTACTATTGCTTTACTGAATACAACAAACCAGGGTTTGGGGTTTTTTATATAATAGTTCACTAGATTAAAGTGAGCAGTGTTAATGTTGATAATTATATTCATTTCTACTGGTTTCCTATGATACAGTTGTACTAAATCTCATTTTTCTCTGCACACATAAAGCAAATAACCTAACACTCAACTTAAAACAGTACAAAAGCTGTAGTTGTTTTGAAATGCTATATTCAAATATAGTTACTCGCTATACAGCTTTTGATTTTAATAAAAGCAGAAGTTTAGCATCAAGAAGAAATGAGCTAGCCAGGTTACTCTGATCAACGAGATCAGGTTGGTTTGAAACCCAATTGTGTGTAACTTAACCATGACCCACATAACAATTACCATTGTGAAGAAAGATTACCTTAGGAAAAATACCAGGGTGAACAATAAAAAAAATAATCAAGCCAACATATTTATTATGCTTTTGGAAAAGCTGAATAACTGTAATCAGTAAAAATTTTAGGATCTTGATAAATGAAGAAATGGGATTAGATCTTTACTATTGCTTAATTCAACTGAAGTTAAAAATTCTTTAGTAGCCCTGTAAAACTTCCCTGCTATTAGTTAGCTATTACAGAATATGGTAAATTTTCTCTAATGCTTGTACATGGTAAGTAACAACAGCAGTAGCTCTAGATGTAACAGTGTATGAAATATCAGAACACTCTACTAATTTTCAGGGTTTCAGCCATCTAACACAGGCTGACACACCAAGCACTTCTAGAGCCCTTTGCCTGACTCTTTTGAGGACTTTACCAGTTAATTTTGCTCTTGGTAACTTGCAGAAGAATTTCACTGCACAGACTCCGAGAAACCTATATTTTATAGCAGATGGGTAGCTCCTTTATTCATGTAAGCAATTCTTATGTGTTCTTAAGAGATAAATCCTCAGTGACCTACTTAAATAGCCATTTTATTAAAGTCCTTTTTGCTTCCTGTGTCTTAACAGCTTTTAGAAGAAAACATTTTGACTATTTTTTCTTGTCTGATGTTAAGAAATAAATATAAGGTTGTTTAATGTAAGTATGAGCAACTATCTCCCACAAAATTGTTTTGAAATTAAAAGCTGGAGTACAGGAGAATGAAAGGAATTTAAAAATGTTGCCTTAAGGCCTAAGCAATCACGCTAATAATATGGAAGGTTAGGAAGGGACATTTGCAAAGCTTTTCAAAGGCACTTCTCCCAGTTCCTTTCTGTGTAACACCTGTCTTTGTAAACACTTTTTTTCAAATTAAAAATATGTGTCTTCAGAATGCCATCTTCTTTTCTTTGCCTAGTCAAATAAAAAGTTCTCAGCTACCTCCTTTCCCAAAGTTTGTTAAGAAAATTCTGAACACTTTCCACTGAATTAAATTCCTAAATTAATAAAATTTGTAAGTAAAAAATAGGAGAAAGTGGAGGAGAAAATAATTATAACCTGCATACAAGCATGTCCCCAAATATTTTAACCGTATGCACTTGACAGGTTCAAGATTGCTTCTTCCACAAGCAAACAAAATGAATTATGAGGAAACTGCTCTGCATAGGAAAAACTGAGGAGGCAATTTTCAAGATGCAGAGGAGAATGCAGGTCTGTATTGCTGTTGATTTGCATATCAAACAACTCCATTCCGAATCTTTAAAAACATTTAGATTAATTGTTTAGTACAAAATATTTTTGCTTTGGAAAATCCCAGATCCTTGTAAGACTCTAAACAAAACCTTAAATTGTGCACTACATGGAGCTAGGATGTTTATATAAAATAACTATTCCCAAAAGCAAGGATTTGTTTGAATGATCTGCTCTTATAAGCTGTTACACCAACATAACTGCTCAAACTGAAAGTGCCACTATCTCCATTGGTTTTCTCTTGGTATGTTACGACTCATGGATATTTGATGTCTCCACCAAACTTAATTTTTCTTGACCCAGTGCCACCATACAGCAGCATGTACCTCCTAAGCTCTTTTAGTACATCAAGTTAATATGCAGCATAGGTTCACTCTGCACTTAAGATTCTCCTGCACTGTAATTTCCAGTGCATTCTCTTTTCAAGTAATACCACCTATGACTTCTAAGACAAGAACACTGAATACTGCAAGAAGAAGGAACAACATCCACCCCTCTTGGCAAGAATACATCTACAACTCTGAGACTGAGTAGTGGGATTACTAGTCCTACTCCAAAATGCCAATAACTTCTGTACGTCACTGAAGAAGCCTCAATGTGGGATGTTAGAATTTACCTAGTGTTCCCCAATCATATCCAATTTCTCATCATTAAAACCCCCATGAACATCCAAAGTTACAAAAGCAGTGAACACCGAGTGCTTTGGAAAAGTTTTGTTGTTTCAAAATCCTCTACCCCTACAAGACTGCAGAAAATTACCTCCCAGTTATTAACTTCATCTTTTTGAAGAACAGTTTGGAAAATGAAAAATAGATGCAGTTGATTACTGATTCATTAATGTACTTTTATTTTTTTCTAGCTGGCTTGAGAAAAGTGTCTTTATAATGATAAGACCAAGTCTTCTTTTGGTGGGGGGAGAAAGGAAGAAAGAGAATCAGAAAAATGTAGTGAGAAAGGAAGCAAACTGTTGGGGAAGCTGGAATAGGGAAACCGTATAAATATGATTACCTAGCAAAAACTGTAGGTGAGATTGAAATGAAGACAAGCTTTGAGTTACCCAACGCCAGTTACTGAACAACTGGAAAACAATAGTATAGCCGGCTGGAGGTAATCCCCATTTGATTAAACAATGCCTTCAGCTTGCAAGCAGGTCCAAGGGTCAGACAAGACCCTGCAAACGCATCAGAGGGTCCAAAA